>PVLD010013441.1:0-56111 GCA_004027595.1 Dinomys branickii | reverse complement strand
CTACTGTTGAGACCATATCACCTTGTCTATAGATTAGTTGTGATTGTACTATTTTCTATGATAATGGGTGTCTGTTTGTCAATATGTTTTTGTACTTTTATGTTTCTAAAATAAAAAAAAAAAAAGTGATCTCTTAGCCAGGTGTACTGCTGAACAGCTACTTGGGAGGCTGAAGCAGGAGGATCGCAAGAATAAGATTAGCCTCTGAACATTAACGAGAGCTGGTCTCAAAATTTAAAAAAACAAAACAAAAGGTAGGGGGTGTAGCTCAGTAGCAGAGTACTTACTTAGCATGTGTGAAGCACTGGGTTCAATCCCCAGTGCCATAAAAACAACAAAAAAGTGAGTGGTGTTTTTCTATTCTGAACTTCAGAATAGCCTATCATCAGGGGTGTGTGTGTGTGTGTGTGTGTGTGTGTGTGTGTGTGTGTGTGTTCTTTCCTGCCACATTTGTGTCATAAAAAGAATTCTTCGTTAGCTGTAAGGTTAGAAAACTTTGGATATCCAGCTCAACTACTTTTCAGCATGAAGAAAGCCGCTTAATCCCTCTGAGTCTTTATTCTCTCATTGATAAATGTGGACAATAAATGCTACTTCTCAGGGTGGTTACTAGGATTAAGTGGCTAGTCATAAAATCTATGCTAATTCTGAGTCGTTTTGATCTCCTTGCATCTTCTTCAGGTCTCTTGCTGATCATTCACACTCTGGGTACCCTCCATCCATGGCCTTCCCCAGAACATTGCTTTTCCTTTCCCAGACTTCTTTTGACCCTCGTGTTTGGACTGTCTCTCATTGCCCACGAGTCCTGGAGGGAAGAGCATGTTGTGTCCCTCTGTGCAGCTGCTTACCCCGTCCCTTAGAGTGTATCTCTCTCATTTTCCTCAGCACAGCCCTCTCCCTGTCTCCCTGAGAGTACTTTAGAAGGTATTCCATGGCCACATTTGGTGTCTTGCATGGAGTACGACCTCAAAAATTACCAGGAGAATGAGAGGAAAAGTGAATGGGGGTGGCCAGTGGAGTTTGCCGTTTTCTGCCCACCATAGTGAGTCATGGGTTCTTTTTGACTTTGTGCACAGGGCTACACAGCACATTCCCAATGTGCTTTGAAACAGTGAGTTTTTTATTTCAAGACTATGCTTTTATTTAGCTGGGAGGAGACAACACTTTGCTGAGATATGAAGAAGGAAACCACCAAGTTCTTTTCTCTTTGGTTATTTTGCAGAACGGTTTTGTTTGCCCAAGTCTGTCATCCAGCCATGTGGAGAATGAGGTGGTATATCTGGGCTTTGACCACTATCAAATTTGCTGGCTAATGGCCTCGCTGAGAAATATCCAGCCAGCTCCTAAAGAATTGATTATTTGTTGGCAGTTAATTGAAGCTTTGTACTTTGCTTCTTTTCTTGTTTCATCTCTTTCTTCTTCTTAGTACATAACATCTTTCATCAGGTGAATTCAGAGAGAAGAAATAAAATGGAAATTCATTGCTTTATACCCAAATTAGTAACACTTGTTAGAATTTGGATAGGGAAATGAAGAAAAATTGGCTAAACTTTACAGTTTCAATGGAAGTCAGAGGCACTGTGCCCCTCACTCCACACTGCCTTACCCACAGCCTCCTTTGGAAGCTCGCCCTCTTCTGAGGAGTTCATGAGCTTTCTGTGCAGCAGATGTCCACCCCTGGGTCTCTAGCCCACCTGCTCCTTTGGAGCCAGTTCTGAACATCCAGGTTTATGAGGACAAGTTTTCACAGATACCGGCATTTTTGATGCAAGACATCCAAACCCGAAATCTCTAACAAATGTGTTGATGTCTCTTTCCTTCTGTGTTCCTCTATTTTTATCCTCTGAATTTAATAGCATTATGAGCATTTTTGACTAACTGATAAATTACAAATAAGTTCTGCCGCTGCTATTTCTTTTGATCATCTTCCCAAATCTTCCTAAAGGTGCTTATCCATATTTTCCTTTCCCTGTTACCTGGCATCACTGTATCTTCACCCACCAGCACCAAACCCTAGCTCAACCCCGGATTCCACCTTTTTCCTCTCTGTCTTCGATCTAGTCCTCTCTCCAGCCTCCTTGGTCCTGCTGCGGTGGCATTCCTTGAGAGTGTACTTTTGTTTCCAACCTCACATCTGTCCCCCAGTTTATGGGAGCTATCTCCCACCTGGCATCCTGGATCTTCATCTCTCTTCTTCCAATGCTTCTCATCCCTACTGTCCACATGCAGTGCTCTGACCACATCATTCAAATAAGCCAGTGGTGGGCCTTTGTCTAGTGAGCTAGAAGGACTGCTCAGCCTGGCCTCAAGCAGTCCTTCCTAGTCCCCTCTCCTAGCTTGCATTCCAGGCACATGAGCTCCTGGGACACTTCCTGCCTGGTGCTTCTCCACTATCATGCTTGCTACTGTCTCTGCTTCCTCCCGATGCCCTCAGAATGCTCCTCTTGCCCTCCTTGGCCCTTTCTGCTCTCCTTCTCTGTTATGGCTTGTGTCTAGACGTCCCCTCAAAGGTTCATGCAGTCATAGGTGGAGCTTTTTCAGAGTTGGTTGAATCTAGAGTGTGTGATTGGTTCAGGGTGCAGAGCTAGGATAAGAGTGCTATGATTAAGGGTGATCACTAAATCAGTCCACTGATTGGTTTGGCATTGCTCTAATCCTGGTAGTCTGGATACAATCTAAGGGTGAGGAAGAGACTTGTCTTGCCCCTTGCTTGCTTGCTTTGTTACCTTCTGCTCGCTATGAACTATTTGTCCTCTGTGATGCCTGTCTGCCATGCCACCCTGCCTTGGAGTCAGCCAATTATGAACTGAAGCCGCTACAAATTGTGAACTAAATAAAACTTTTCTCCTTTAACTTTGAGTGTTGGATATTCTGTCTCAGCAATGAGAAAAATAGCTAATACAGGAGCCTTTGGGAATAGCTTGTGGAAAGAGTTTGGAAAGGTTGTGACATACCGGCTGAGAAAGTAGGGCTGGAAAGCCCTAGGCTGTACTTGATGGGGAGGTGTAGTCAGAGCTCAGAAAATCAGAAGGCTGATAGAAATTCTGCTGGTAAAGACCACACTCAGGAGGTTTCTGTTAGTATGGCTTGGCAGAAAGGTTGTCTGCATTTTGCTCATGTCCAGGTACCTTGCCTGAGACTGAGATTAAGGGCAGCAATCTAACTAATTTTGTACAAGAAATTTCAAGGCTGTCTAATGTTGAGGTGGTAGAATGGCTACTGTTGGGGTTTTTAGCCATATTTATGTTGAAAATCAAGAACAAAGAGGCCAGCAGAATGATTTAAGACATTTTGAACTTGAAGAAAGAAAGCTATAGTGAAGCCATGGACTGTAAAGGTAGAGCAGCAATCTTGATTGCAGAGAAGGAACAGAAGAATAGAAAGGATGGCCTAGGGGCATCACAAGAAGCAGCAGGACTTCATCCTTTGAAGCCTTCAAATTGCAAAATTGAAAGACTTTGCTTTGAGAAGATAGCCCCAGAGCACCATGTCCCAGAATGGTGGGGGCCTAGGGAAGTGCCATGGGGCAGAGCCACCCAAGCCACTTGGCATAGCTTACCTCAGATGCTACGCATTAAACTACAGGACTTAATGTTTGCTCTGCTGGATTTTGGACTGGCTTTGGTCTCATTCCTTTGTATCCCTGCATTTGTACCTTTTAGAATGGTAATATTTACCTTGTGAAATTATATGTTGGAAGTTTTAAACCTTCTTTTCATTTGTACAGGGCTCACAGCTAAGAGTTTGCCTTAAATCTCAGAGGAGACTTTGGACTTGAGCTTTTCAGCAATGCTGAAACTGTTATGACTTTGGCAACTCTTGGAGATGGACTAAATTTCTTTTGCACAAAAGGATATACATGAGCCTTTGGGTGGCCAGGGGTGGAATGTTATGGCTTGTGTCAAGATGCTCTTCCCAAAGATTTATGCAGTCATAGGAGGGGGCTTTTTAGAGGTGGCCAAATATAGAGTTTGTGATTGATTCATAGTGCAATGCTAGGGTTAAGGGTGCTATGATAACTAAACCAGTCCACTGATTGGTTTGACACTGCCCTAATCCTGGTAGCCTGGATGCCATATAAGGTACAGAAAGAGTCTTGCCCCTTGCTGGCTTGCTTTGTTACCTTCTGCCTGCCATGAACTATCTGTCCTCTGTGATGCTGTCTAGCAGGCCACCCTGCCTTGGAGTCAGCTGATTATGGACTGAAACCTCTACAAACTGTAAGCTAAATAAACCTTTCCTTCTGTCACTTTAGCTGTTGGGTATTTTGTCTCAGCAATGGGAAAAGTAACTATGACAGTCTCTTTCACTGGAATCCTTTTCTCCTTGCAACATTCAACTTCAATGTCATTGCCACTGGAGAGTTTTTCTAATTTCCAAGGAGACAAATTTCCTTTTTCATCTGAGTGATTATGTTTAAAATATCTTCCAGCTCTAATATTTTAAAACTTTGCAGTATTATAAATTTTTCTACTCACCTATCACTTGCTCATTCTACTCAACTGATATCACAAAGTTTCTATAGTCTAATGCTATTTCTAAACTCACTGCTAAGTTGCCATGTGGTACCTACCTGATATCATTTAATGGAAATGGAGATTTGCATCATGGACAAATAGTTTCATTTAGATTTGAAAATATCTCAAACAGATCTCTTGAGTTTTAGATTAAAAGGTAGTTTCTTTTTCTAAAAAAAAAAAAACCTTGATTTGCTCATAGTAGTGTGTTCCTAGAATCTTTTTAAATTTTTGGGAAAGTTTTTTAAAAAAGTAATCACTAGTGGATACAAAGAAAATGAATAATTTACGTGCTTTCTAGTCTAGTGATAAAATGCATAGTTTAGAGCAGAATACTCTTTCCCTGTTTAAAGTAAACCAAGGGGAGAGTCTACTTATTTATTTTTGAAACAACCTTTGCAGCCTTTGTCCTGAACAGATGACAGCCCACTATGTGGCTTCATCAAGCACAACTCTAAGAGGTGAATGATTAGCTGAGGAGATGCAATTAGGAGCTCACAAGGAACATGTTCCTTGTCAGGTGTGAATGCTCTGCATTACTTCTGCTCCGCCCAGAATGGTAGATAGATGACTAATGATGGGGGACGCATGAGAATGGTTTTGATTCCAGCCTCCAAGGGCTTTCTGGCCCTGCTGTCCTCTTCCTGGCTGGCAATGCACTCCACAGACTACCAGGGTCTACACACTCTAATAGAAATTCCCTGTGCTTGATGAATGCTTTTCACACAGTTTATCCTCATCTGACTAGGGGATGGAGATGCTGGACAGAGCTGAGCAACAGTCCAAATATTTGTGGCTAAGAAGGTCAAGATTACAGGAAGGCCTGGGAACCACGGCCAAGGAGGTGCATTGTAGAAGGAAACAAGATGATTCAATCGGCCTTGGAGACAAAGGTGCCAAGAGCAGTTAGTGATTCTCAGGCTATGGAGTCACTAAATGTTGACAAGGAAGAAATTCTCATAGCTGAAGAAATCCAGCCTCCTTCACCACATTCTGAGAGAGGGTCAAGAGTTATTTATTGCTTTACACTTGGCTTCCACTCTGAATGTAAACTGGCTGCTGCTTTTGGTTGTAACCTGCAGTCGGACACTCTTGGCTGTTGGGGCCAGGAGGAATTCTGTGGTTCCATGATTCCCTAGGGAGGAATCCCTGAGGTGTCCCAGGCTGGACACAGAGGAGCACTGACAGAATAAAATCTAGCTCCTTTGCTGGCATTTCCCTGACAGTATTTATTTTATTAGAGGAGGCAGGGCCTAAAAGAGATATCAGTGACTGACATCTAGAGGCTCTCAAACTTCAGGGCATCAGAATCACTGGACAGATTATTAAGGCAGATTGCTGTGCCCTATCCCTACAATGTCTGAGTTATAGATTTGGTAGTAGCAGGATAATCTGTATTTCTAATGAGTTCCCAGGTAACACTGCTGCTGTCCTGGGGATCACATTTTGAGAACCACAAAATCTGCCTGATCCTGTACTTTCCAAAGGAGAGCCTTGAAGAGGCTGGCAGGCTTGGGTTTGTGCAGCTAGTAAGAGACAGTCTCAGCCTGTAACCCTTGGTCTGTTGCTCAACCTCTGCACCTTTTAGAGGAGAGAGGTCTGAGGTTGCATATACATTGTTATTGATAGGTCCTGTCATGTACTCATTCAATTCTCAACATCGAAATAGAATTTTTGTTCAGGTTGTGGGTTTTACCTTCCTGTTGCCACAAATTCAGGTATAAAGGAATATTTAGATATTTAATTCATTTTATGTCTGGTGTTTCAGGTTTCTGAGAGTCATGTAGACTTGATCCAAAAACACCTGAAATATCTATGATAGAAATACGTGGCAAGAGCACTAGTGTATATGAGCACCTGTGAGTTAACTGGTCTCCAGGCGGGTATGCTGGCTGCATGTATGGGAACAGAAGCTGCGGGTCTGAATTCTAAGAGACATGTCTCACAATGGATGAGGTGAAATAAGGACCACGATTAGCCCTTATCGCAACCAACCTGAGATGTAGGCTGTATTACTTCATTTTACAGATGAGGAAACAATGGTGGAATAAGAAACTTGGTCAGTACATGTGCCTGGTGGAGGCAGAACTCAGAGCCAGGCCTGCCAGTGCTTAGATCTGGAACTTTTCTTCACTCTTCTGCTCTGCTGGCCAAGGGCATGAAGAGTAACTGTGGACCTTCCATTGCTGAAGGCCACCTCCTTAGACAGTGCACTGAGTTGTATGGAAGGTCTAACTTATGCTGTCTACTCAAGGTTCTGTGTTCTTTTGAGTTCTCTCCTGTTACGGAGCCAGCTTGAGGGCTTGAGGGACTTCTTCTCTGGACAGGCTGGAAGGCCACATTTGCAGAGTTGCTAAGGGCCCCTCTAGGCCTCCCCAGTCAGCTAGGCCTGCCTCGCCTCCTCCACCTGTCATTTCCCACTCTTCCGTCCCTTGAGGCCTTTGCTCCCAGAAGTTTCAGACCTAGAAACCTTGGTGAGGCAGATACCCCACAGGTGCTTACCTCAGTGTGGCCAGGATAGAAAGCTGCTCCCTTAGCAATGCTGTTATTGGGCCCAGACGCTGACCTGAGTTTGGGTCCAGCATGCCATCCAGCCCCTTGCACTGCACGACCACAGGCCAGAACTCTGTAGAGAAAGAGAGCTGATGTTAGATGGCAGGCCCTTCACCATGTCCCCAGCAGGTGGGTGGATGCCTGTGCCCAGGGAGGAGAAGGGACGTGCTACCCGTGGCAGTCCTATTTTTGAGTTCAAGAGATTTAACAGCACTGAGGTCCAGAAAGAGCCAGAATCCAGCTACCAAGACTGCAGGCTCTGCTTTTACATGAGTCTATCTCTCAAGCTCTTGGTTTCAGACCAGACACCATCATGGCGGGTTTTGTACTTGGTGTGGGTGCTCCTAGACCCACACCAAAGTCCTGCTTTAGCAGACTCCTAAAGTCGCATCCAGAGAGAAATTATTCTGCATATTATATATGCACAGATGTGTAGACTCAACTCTGAACCAATCTAAGATAAATTACAGAAACTATTGCGTGGTTTCTTTTATATTAGACATCCAAAATAAAAATGAAAAGTAAAATAAAAGATTATAGCAAACAGGGAAATAGATATTTTTCAAAAGAAACGGGACCAAGAGACGGAAGGAAGACGGCAGGGGGAGAGAAAAGGGGTGAGGAGAAGAATGAAGATGTGTTTTGTGCGTGTGCCCCCTCCCCACAGGAATGTAATCATTACGTACTGCTGATATTACCCAAAAAAATTCCAAAGAGAAGATGAAGTTCTGACAGCTCAGAGCAAGTTGGTGGCTTGATAATAATGCATACGACACCCTTGTCACCTGATAAATAATCCAGAGCTTTTACTGAATGAGGGTTTGACTCTCAGAGCACTACTCAGAAGGTTAAATTTTAGGGATTGGTAGATAACACTGTGAGAAAAAGTTCCATTTGATTTTAGTTGTTTCTAGAAATAACAGATACATTCTGTTCTTTAACTTCTGTAAACCTAAAATATGTAGATGCTTCTTTCATGTATTCAACTGTATTTCCTAAGTGTCTACTGTGTACCAGGAACTGTTCTAGGTGTTGGAGACACAGCAGGGGATAAGACAGACAAGGTCTCTATTTTCTTGGCTCTTACATCCTTGCATATATAAGTATCTTCAGATTCTGTTTATGCCATGATGGAAATACACAGAATCTGATGAGAGAGGCAGGTGTATCAAGGGACCACTGGGACCACTGTACAAAGGTTGCTTGGTGAAGAGTTTTCTGAGGAAGTCGTTTCCGATTGAGATCTGAAGGATGAGGGGAGACGAGGAAGAGAGCACTCCAAGGGGGAGGAACAGCGAGTGCAAAGGTCTTGAGGTAGAGCTAAGTTAAAATGACTAAGCAGGAATGGCAGAGGCCTATAAAATGGGCTGAAAAGGTCTAAAAGCCAGGTCAATAAGGATATAGCCAGTACCTACGGCTGAATCCTGTGGGTGCAGGAATGGAGTGAGGGCTATAAGAAGGAGAGCAACAAATTTTATGAATAAACCGGTGATCTATTATGTCTATCCTAGAATTTGCTGTGAAGAAAAATTCTAGAACGTTATCTTTATCCTTTCTGTCTGCAATCTCTTTCTCACTCCCAAATCCCTTCTTCCAGCCATGTCCTAGCCCAGTGTGGACCCCTGCTGTTTTCCCTTCAATCTCCTCTCATCTTGTGCTGTGGAAGCAAAGACTGAAGAGCCCATCAGGGTTCCTCAGATCCTCAACCATGAAGAGGAGCTGGGAGCTAGCAGGGGCCCTGGAGTGGTTTCATGCTATTGGGAATCGAATTTAAAGACTGGCCTGTTTTCATTCCTCTTCCTTTCCAAACCCACTCAAAAATATCCTTTTTGTCTCAGAAGTTAATAGAAAAAAATCAATACTCATCTGAAATTTAAGCCTAGGGGTAAAATATATTCAAATTCCTTAAAACCATTAATTTGGCAGCAAAGAACATTTTCATCGTGTCACAGGGTTGGATTTGGCATTGAAGAGAGATGATGGCATTTCTTCTTCAGTAAGATGATGTGGGCATTATCTGGCCCCATTACTCGAGGGCAAGGCAGTCTCATCTATTCCACAAACCCTTCATCTTGGCTGAAACTCACAGGTGGAAAGCAGAGAAGCCACAGACCCTCACTCTGAACCAGTGTCTCCTAATTTCCTGAGCAAGTCACTTGGCATTGTTAGTTATCTATGAGATTCCTTCTTCACAAGGCCCAGTAGCTGACACAAATGATATCTAAGGTTTCTCTGATTTGGAATATCTGTGATTTTATGACAGTAATGTTTTTCAATTTGTACCCTTACTCAATGAATAAGTGATGCTTTCTCCACTCTCACATTTATTTCAGTAATTAACCACTTCAACTCGTAAGCCCTGGGTAAGACCTTGTGCTAGGTGCTAGGAATTTAAGAATAAGATATAATGCTTCTGATATCAGGCAATCTAGAACTGAGGAAATGCAAGCACAAGACTAAGAATTTAGAGTACACTCTGGTAAATATGATATATATTTCATATGCTATGGAAGTGGAGTAGACAGGAATTAGTTTTATCTGTCCAGACTAGTCAAGACATATTTTCATACAGGAGGTAACATCTATACAGAGTCCTTAAGAAAGAATAGCTCATCAAGGAAGAAGAGAAAGGAAGCCACTATAGAACTTCCGAGTTCACAGCTTAGCAGGGGTGTGGAATGGGGTGAGAGGAGAATGTGACGGATCTTATAGATTAATTAATAGGTGCTAAGTAACTTTGCAGCCCTCACTGCTATGGCCTGCTTCCTATAGGATGCACAAAGCTTCCGCTTTTGTGGATCAAAGAAGTAAGAGTAACTGTCTATGAGTATTCTGGATGTCCCGCTAAGAAATGCATACCTTCCAGTCAAGATCACTAGAATAAGTTAGATCAGACTAAATATAAAATTCTACAATCGGGCAGACATAACTTCTAGGGGTGATGATTGTGGTTATCTATAATCAGCCCCTATAGCTGCAGTATCTTTGATACTTGTTAGAAATGCAAATTCTTACACCCAATTCAGATATCCTGAGTCAAACATTCTTGGAGTGAAACAAGACAATCTGGCTTAATAAGCCCTTTGAATAATCATGATATACACTTAATTTTAAGAACCATTGCTTTAGGGGTTCCATGGTGGCCCCCATCAAACCAATTCCTCCCCGGGGGGGTGAGGGATCCAAGGTAAAGAGAGTATTGACCTGGAGTCAGTCTGCAACTGGGGTCTGCCCACCTGACTGTTCCTTGGAATGTCAAAGGTTCTTCCCCTTTCTAGCTGCCTGGAGGCAAGTGTGTTTGTATGGCTTTCTGTGGACCATTGCTTCAGCTTCCCCTTCTTTTTCTTTAGGTGTTAATGACATTTTGGTCAATTTCAGGCAAGAAATTTAAATTAATGGTACATTGTGTAAAATCTGATCAATATGTAGATGAAGGAGCTGGAAGAAGTTGTCTTGTGCTCTGGAGGTAGTTGACTGGAGGTCCACAGCCTTAGATGCCTTTTTTTAAACCCGCTAATTCTGCCAGTAAGTATCCCAAAAGCCTCTATGCTTGAATTTTGTGGAGGATTTCATCTACTTTCCTGGCTTCCAATTTCTGCGGCCACCTGATCTTCTACAGCAATGGCTCTCAACTCTGGCCACACTCTGGGCTCTTTTGGGGAGCTTTACATACTCCTGCTGCCTGTGTCCTATTTCCAGGGACCCTGATTTTGTTGGAGTGCCACCTGGGGATCAAAATTTTGTAAAGCTCCCTCACGGACCCTAGGGTAAAGACAAGGGTGATAGCCACTGTTGTTCAGGATCAACAGGAAGCTTAGCATTGGCTTTGGTGAACTAGTAATTAAGAGAGATTGTCAAGAGACTAATACCTTTCAGAAAAATATAAAGTACAGATATGGTCACATTATGAACAACAGAAAAGGTATGAGAATATGGCTTATACATGCCAGCATATATAGTCCCTGTTGCTGCTACCCAAATTGTCCAGATATAAACTGACATTTGTGAATTCAAGGTTTTCTTTTTGCTTCTTTCATGACACTACAGAAGTTCTTTGGTGTTGACCTAGTGTTTGGTTGACTAAGTATTAACAAACCTAAGGACTATTTGCTGACATTTTGAGTACTAAACCTTGGGAATGCTTGACCCCAAAGACTTTTTGGCCTATTCGCCATAGGTTGTTCTACAAAGCAATGACCGCTCTGAAGAGCAGACTACACCACATCAGAGATATGAGGACATTGGCAGCCTCCTTCTTACTGCCCACCTGCTACAGTTGAGCTGGGAAAACTTACAGGAATGTAAAGCATTAGAAATATGTTGTTGAAGTAATAATTTTCAGTGTTATTGTGGTGATTTTCATTGCTATAACTGTTTCCCTTAATTCTTTCTTATGGCAGTTCTTACTTTGAGCCTATACATAAAGGGGAAAAAAAATTAAAATCTTTTGTGTTGTGAGTCTGTTTTCCTAATTTTTATTGTAATTAAAAGTTTTCTACTATGGAATATGAACTTGAGGTTTGCTGACTAGGAGCACTCTCTTTTTTTGGAAAAAGTTCAGTTTTGGCCACTTTGGGATGATTTGATGTATTTTAACTATTTAGTGGTTTTGGCATATCCAATAGGAAAATAGTGCATCTGGTACCAAGGACTTAGAAAGCTGTTAAAGTTCAACAAAACTGCTATTCTTTTTGCCTGAATGTTTCTGTGCTGACAATTCTAAAGCTTTGTTACATTCCTTAAAGAGAAATGGCATTATGGCTCCTTGGGAGATTCCGAGTAAATTACAAAACTCTTCTCAGCATTTCCCCAGAGAGATAGGCAGCTCAAAGAAGAAGCAATTGTGACTGGCTGACTTTGAGCTTCGGCTGGAAAGAGCATTTGTGCTGAAAGTGAGCGGACTTTTCTTATGTCTGGCTGGCCACAGTCTGCAGGGTGTCTACCTGAATGGAATAATTCATGAGCTCTCTAATAGCTAACACTGGGCAGAAGTTTTCAAAGTGTGGGTAATTACAAGGACATTATGAGGTAGAAGATAAGATATCCAAACACAACCAATCTTCCACAAAAGAATTGTGGGCAGAATATTTTTGCAAGAATGTACTGCTAAATAACAGTTCTTCTGGTATAACCCAACGGCATAGTAATACTACCGACACATCTATAATCTACATTTCAGTGCCAAAAACAATTCAATAGGTTTTCAAACTTTTCTGTGACCCTAGGAAAACATCTCCTTGGTTCCAACTGGCTGATCTTTAAACCACAAGAAACAGATCTGTTTCAGCTCCATGTTGCTCTTTGCCTGTTCGGTTGGAGCTCAAAGCAGATAGCAGGACTGGGAACAAAGGGGACTCGCTGGACTGGACGGCTGGAGTCCGAGTTTGCATTTGACAGCAGCAGCACCTATTGCACCTTCCCGCCCTCAGCAGATGGGGCAGCCACCTGGACTGAGATGTGAATGAAAACAAAAGGGTGTCAGTGAATGTTAACTCAGATTCCAGCCCTTTATTCCATTTGCTTTGTAGGACTAAATGTCCTCAGCTCCTCTTGAGTGAGCCTTTTCCTCTCAGTATGTGGTATGTTTTCCAAGCAATAGGTCAAGAAATGTTGCAACACATAAGTCTATAATGCAATTCAGATGTAACTTCAAAAATTAAGACGAACTAAAGATCTATAACCCTGAAAAAGGCCAGAACAAAGTCCTGGTTTACAGACACATGGGGTCCTGGGGCTTTAAAAAAGGCCACCTATCCTTCTACTAAGGAATGATAGGGGATGAGCCAAGAGACCCAAATAAAGGAATTCCAGTAAAATGCTACCCTTACTCGTTAAAGTGTCCGTGAGACGAGGCCATTTCTGTGTGAGCAGCTGGACTTCAGTTTCACTGCAAAAATCGCTGCAGCTCAATCACCCTGCATCCAAGAAAACAGGATCACAAGTAGCCAGCACCAGACACATCACAGTGGATACACTGGACACCTGGAGATTCAGCTGTCCCTGAGTTGTCATCTCCCTCACCCTTCTGTGCTGACATTTCCTGTTTGTCTGCTGACTTCAGACCCAGAAAATCTGACTCAAGGCATGAAAGAGATAACTCAGCTTTGCCCAGGCATGCAGTGTATACAAATCCCATGTAACCAGTGGCTAAGATAAGATCTGGAGATGAAGGGTTTATTTCCATGTGTGTTCGTCAGGCGGCTTTGTGCTGTTTTGGCAACTGCTGTGTATGGCTTTAAGCATCCTGGTCCCAAGTGGGGAATTTGGGTGGTTAACTGTAATGCAGGGATCTGTGGCGGGCATTCTTGAGCTCAAATTCAGGAACTTCAGCTCCCTCTTTCAGTATCTTAGGAAGAAAGGTCAGGGGACACTAAAACCTGCTGTTCCTTCTAAAGTCATTTGATTTTCGTACAACTACGTTTCAGAATATTCACAATCTTCTAGTGTTTCTCCTCTTAGGGTTTGTTTGACCATGACAACATGAACAACAGAGAAACTCTGCACTGGGGAAATTCACTCCAGAGCTAACAAGATATCCACAGAGTGCATCTGTCTCCAGAGATCCAGAACATTGTGGGTAATTAGAAATTCCAGAGAGGAGGGCAGACAGTTTTCCACACTCACTAAGCGCACGTACACGTGCACATGCGCAAGCACACACACACACACACACACACAAACCAGCCACTCATCCTGTTGCTTCTTAAGAGGAACAGTTTGAATGATTAAGAGAAATAGAAACAAATTTATTTTAGAACCTTTATGACTGTTTTTCTGCCATAATTACACATGGTCACAGGTGTGAAGAGCCAGTAGTGACTCTTTAGTCCAACTGCTCTTCCTAAAAGTTGAACCAACTCAGGCCCTAAGGCCTGGTTACATCTTAGCCCCATCACTTACCGATTGTGTGACTTAACCTTTCTGCACCTCAACATCTCTGCTCAAAAATCGGGATGATTACACCTTGCTCAGTGAGCAACTAAGTGGATTAAATTGAATAAGTATTTAGCTCAGTGCCCACCAAGTAGATGGCATTATGTAAATATCACTAGTAGCTATTCTTATTGATTTTTATTAAAGTTATTTGGTCAAAATCAGGTAGGGACTTACTGGCACAGCTGGATGCAGAAGACAAAATGCTTGTTCCTATCCACCCCATGCCCCTATTAGGCCCTCTCCAGCAGGAGAGTCATCGCAGTGCCCCAGTTGTTACTGGAATGGCTGGGCTTGCACATGCACAGTGGACTCAGCCACTGCCGTACATGTTCTGCAGCTGTGGGATGATTATCTGCAATCATTTGCCAACAAAGATGCTGAGTAACAAACTGAAGCATTGCTTTTGAAATGATCCATTTCAGTCAGAGGGAGGAAGCTGCTCCAGTTCCAGCTATAGCCATGGTTTGCTGAGGGCAGTGATCTCTAGCTCTGGCTACACTTGTCAGGCACTGTGAGTTAACAGCATCTTTGCTTGGGGTAGTTGCTCTTTCAGAGGGAAAGCGAGTCACAAGGAGAATACAATATGGAGGACATGCCTCACGGTCAAACATATGCTCAGTCATCCAGGGGTTTAGGATAATTTTAGGCTCCTACTGGATTATTAACTTCTTGAGGTTTTAGATGTATTTTTATCTGTGGGGCTGTCCTAGAGTAGCCATTTAATGAATGTTTATTGAGCAGAATTGAACACTCTTTACACAGCTGTGCCAGTTTATTCAACCAAAGTAAATCATTATTCCATGTCATATTGGGGAGTAATAAGTGGCCCCAAATCCACATGCCTAGATAACAGAAAAGGCTCCCTTTGCTTTGGGGATGTGGGGTTTATTTAAGCAGGAAAAGACCGCACTAGCGGGTGACAGGTGTGCTGCTGAGGAACCAAGATACAGACCCTCCTTCAGCCTTCATTATAAACGCTAAACTGCATACACAGGTGTTGTGCATAACAAACCCCCTCCTTAATTCCAGGGTGCTTATTTTTCCTGTCCTGAAGTCCCTTGGAGAAGGCTATGCTCCAGCCTAGCCGCTGGGTATGTTGTGCAATCCACTGGGATGGCAGTCACCTCATTGTTTAGTTATAAGGCATGAGAGGACGAAAAAGAAAGAAAAAGCAGAGCACACACATGCAGAATGAGGGTGGAGACTGCAGGACGATAATGTAAACCATTTGTGAACACTGCGCCCCTTTCTTTGTGAATCAGGCCTCTGTCTGTGAAGGGAGCTGCAACTCAGAGGCCTTCCAGGGACTCGTTCTGCCGTGTCTGGTCTAAAGAGTGTCACCCTTTGTCCCCAGGAAGACAGGGATTTGACTGACTGCCCCAGCACCCCTGGGCCCAGCCACTAGCTGTGGTTTCCACTTTCATGTTTGGTCCAAGGACTACTTACTCATCCCGTGGGACCATGTGTTGGCCTCGGTTATTTCTAAATTCTATGTAAACCGAAGTTTGGTTTTAGTCTGTGTAAGGAGGGTTTTCCCCTTGCTGTCTCCCAGCATTGTGTCCATCCACTCATGTCCAGACCTGTCCATATTCCCAAAATATAGATTCCAACTTTTTGAGGATAAAAAGCAAAAAGAAATAAAAACTTAAAAATAGAACCAACAAAATCTCAAGCAAATCCACAAACTTTATAACATTTAGAACAGTATATATTCTCAGGCAGATATGTTGTGTTGTATTGCTTATAAAGTTTGTTTTGCCTGCATTGTCTCTAAAATAAATAACTTTCAAAAGGTAGGTGGGGTGGTTATTGGCAAAGAGGAATACCGAACATGTTCCGTGTACCTGTGCCCATGAAGTCCTAGGACCTCAGTGTTTCCCCTCTCTGCCCACTTCTCAAATTGATAACAGTATTTATAGAAGTCAGTTCTCTGATTCAGAGCCATAGAGCATAGGAACATCATCACCAACAACTGTCAGCACCGCTGCCACCAGCACTGCAGCCACCACCACCGCCATTATCACCTCAGCACCACCACCACCACCACCGCCGCCATTATCATCTCAGCACCACCACCACCGCCGCCATTATCATCTCAGCACCACCACCACCGCCCGACATTCCCTGACCGCCACCGTTCAGTTTCCCCCCACTGCCCCCACCAGCATTACCATTTCCACCACCTTACCATCGCCACCAACCACCTCCACCTTCGCTACCACCAGCACCACTGTGATAATTTCCACAACCCCCATCACCACCATCACCATCACCCTCTCTAAAAAATTAAAGAACTTATTGTGGCAGCAGTTTTGCCCTATGGATTTTGTATTGAAAGACTAACCAGTGTTTCCCAAGGCCTTGAGAGTCAAGCCTTGAGCTCGTGTGGTCTCTTCCAGCATAGTTCTGTGCATTCTCACATCCATTTACAAGTTTCAGCCACGTAGTGCATAGAGCTCAGTCTTGAAATCAGTTTTCACAGTTTCCTATATCTTCCATTTTGCTATTTTCAGCATCATTTCAGAAGCTGCTCTTTTCTTTCTTTTTACTGAGGTATTTATTTTGTCAACATTATATTTGAATTGATGTTGATGACAACACTTCTCAGTGTAAGCTTTGATAAATTTTAGAATGATCTCAAAAGAGTCATAGCCATAACGGTCACGAGGACAGTTATAATATAGATGCATATACACATACACACGTATTTCAAAAGGAAAACAAGGAATTATCTACCTGAGTCCTCCAAAGTGAGGCAGGTTCTTCTATTCGACTGCTGCAATCTACTAAAGATAAGTGCACTTTTTTGCATGCCGTTTTGAATTTTTCCATTTCTTCACATCTACAGGCAAGCAGGCTTGGTGCTTAGGCCTCTGCGGAGAAGGAAAACTCTCCTTGACCCCTCTCCTCAGCCTCCAACATTTCTGTTTCCATGGCAGTGATTGGCTCCCACTTATAAGAATGAAGTTCTCTGAGAGGTTAAGGCCAGGCCCAGAGCCTGGCTCTCTTCTGGCGCTTCCATCCCAGTGAGAGAAGTGAGCATCCAGCTTCGAAGAGGAGGCCTGGCCAGCTTGCTCCTTCTTGCCACTCGCTCAGACTGAGTAGGAATCCTTTCCTTGTGGGTCATTACAATGAGTAGCCCAAAACTGAAAGCTTGAGTTTGGGTTTGCAGAAAGAAAGGATAGGGCCGTGATAGAAATCTCTGGAGAAGTTCCCTTATGCCTATAGCTTAATTGATAAGGACACAGTTACATATGCTTAGGTGTAAAATTAGAGGTAATGCATTGTGATGCATTAAAACACATTAAACACTTCACTAGCATAAACAGTGGGCTAGAAGTAAATACAATTATTACTCCTAAAGATAAATAACATTTATTGTGTGTGATGTGTCAGGCACTATGCTAACGGCTTTCTGCATAATTTTAAAAATACTTATTAAAAAGTCTTCTTGGTCAGTATTACCTCCACTTTATAGAAAAACAAATTTATGCTGCTTAGAGGATGGGATGAGGGACAAGCGCCGAGCTCTCCTGCTCCGTGGCTGCTTCTCCTCCTCTACGCCGCCCACACACTTCACCAGTTCAAAGGAGCTGCAGTTCTATCCTATAGACTTTGTACTGAGAGTGCCCATTTGTGCTTCTGTGGTATGAATACTGTGTGAGTGGAATTTGACATCTTCTCTTTACTTGAATTTACCAAATTGCTTAGGTAAACAAAACTACTGCTGATTTTTCTAGTTTGCAGAATGCGTTGACTGTTCCACTTATCTGCCATGGGCCTTGCCTTGTTTACAACCTCAAGCAAGCCCAGATACTGTTTTCTCTCCTCCCTGAAATACGCCAAGCACCAAGACATAGGTTTTGGGAGGTCTCGTGATTCTGATAGAAATGTGGTCCTGGAAGATAGAAAATTAGAAGTATTCAGCTGCTTCTTATCGCATAATTTATAGAAATTAGAATGTGGTGATTCCTTTACTCTCATATATTACTCACTTGATTTTGAGCTGGGAAAAAACCTAAGGCAAGACAGGAACTACTTACTCTGGGCTGGGGATGTGATTCTCTGTCTGTTGGCTTTTTGGGTGTGAAGATCAAGCCAGAGACTAAGAAAGCCAAGTGGAGTCTGTTAATATTTCCATTCATGGACATGCAATAGCAAGCCATTTCATGCATTTACAGGAAAGCATCGAATATAATATCTTTGTTGAGCTTAATCAGAACCAGAGTAAAATTCCAGGCGACAAGAATAGAAACTTACCCTAATGATTTCATTTTTAGTCCAAAACATACAGTGTTTTCTCTGCTTGCCCTATTTGTCATTTTCTAAAACAAGAAAATGCCAAGCAATGACTTTGGTTTGAGGGATGAGTGGAAGGCAAAAAACACTTAACAAAAATGCAAAGAGATCAAAAGAGGATGAACATTCAGAAGTGGATTCATTGTAAGTTGTTGAATTTTTTCTGCCCCCAATTTAGTGGTAAAATAAATGACAAGGCAATGAAGAGGAGATTGGATTTTCATCAGTATTTTTGAGGCAGATACAGTTGCTTTTATTGTTAGGAGGTAAAATGTCCTTTTCCTAAAAGAATGAGAATCTTGTGCCATGAAAAACATAGGTTACCTAGCCAGAAGACAAAGTGCCTCTTCTGCTTTGCCATGTTGAGTTGAGTAGATGGTTTAATATTAGAAATCATGTTCTGTGCGTATAGCAGATTCTTGGGTTTTGCATGCAAGCACTGGGGTAAAACTCTAGAAGTTCCTTCTGCACACCAGCCTATTACCTCTAGAAACTGTCAAAAAGAGATCAGGCCACTGTCTTCTTTTAGAGACTCAAGAACAGTTAAATGTGAAGGTGAGAAGTAGAGGAAGCCTTTTTACCAGTGAGCAGTGCCTGTCACAGGGTAACAGTGACATTTTGGCAGACACATCAGAAGAGCACACGCTCTCCATTAATTACATGACTTGGCCTTGTCC
This sequence comes from Dinomys branickii, assembly GCA_004027595.1. Lineage (NCBI taxonomy): Eukaryota > Metazoa > Chordata > Mammalia > Rodentia > Dinomyidae > Dinomys > Dinomys branickii. The sequence goes on along the minus strand of PVLD010013441.1, from coordinate 37,129 downwards.
CCACCTGGCACTGTGGGAGATCTGACTAATGCTGGCACTCTGGCCCTGGCCCTGGTGCTGGATCTGCTGATTCCAATTAGAGGCCAGCCTGTGGCTGAGCCCCGCTCAAGCACAGAAGGAGAAATGCCTATCTGGTTTCCCATCAGCTTAGAGCCTGATGAGTGCTGTGGCAAGAATGGGTGAGTCATAATCGGATGGAATTGAATCAGCCCAACACCTGTGGGCACTGGGAGACACGAGTGAGTTGGATTTGTCGTACATTTAGGAAAACTAATATCTTTATACAGGGAGATGAAAAAGTGGAAAGAGCATGATGAAGCTGCAGCGAGAAGCAACAGAGAGGGCAGGAGAACAGGAGGAAGAGAGCAAGGGAATATGGTAGAGGTGCCAAAGGGCAAGGAAATGACAGGGAAAATGGCAAAGCAGAAGGAAAATGAAGAAATAGCTTTAAGGGGCAAAGAAGCGACAGCAGCCTCAAGACAATCAGCCTGACAGCGGAACCAGAGGAGAGTGACAGAGAGGACAGACAGACTGAGAAAAGACCTTCAAGATGACCTTGACCTCTGTTCTGCTAAGAGGAAGAAATCACTGCACAAATCATAAGCAGACCCACAGGCCTAGGCTTGTGCCAGAGAGATGTGACTTCTGGATTTCCTTGGAGAAAAAGCCCAAGGAGTAGCCATTCACAATAAGCCACAGACCTCCCAAAGGAACCAAATTTCACTGAACCAGCTTCTGGTATCCTTAAAAGATAGTCCTGATGTTTCAGTTAACAACTGATTGGAATATGATTTCTGTTGAAAAAACTCCAAATCTGACTCCAAACCCAATGATAGCATTGCCTTGGCAGAATAATGCAGTGACTTCATCACCTTGGTTAGGACAGGTCACACCTCAGGCACACAGTATCTTCAGCACAGAAGTCTTTCATTGCAGGGCTGCTGGCCTGCGTGTGCCAGATTTGCCCTTAAAATATATGAGATTATATGACCTCACCATTATCAGATTCAGAGCAAATGTTTTGGAAAGAAATCATGAGTGGAAAGGACAAAAGGATAACATCAGGGGAATTGGGGTTTCCCATTGATGCTTGGATCCAGCTGGAGTTAGTTACAGTGTAAACTTTGTTTAATCAAATCCGCTGTCATTAATAAAACCCCAGACAAGATCCAAACAGAGATAGATGATGGTATACTTGGATTTCACATTGGGTTTGCATCATTTTGCTTCACCAGGTGCCATCCATAAATCTGGGATGCAGGCTGCTGGAGCTGAGCTGCAGAGAGGCTGGCTCTCCCAGCGACAGGCTTCCACTGCTCCTCTGCACCGCTGCTAGTTCCACTTCCCTGTTGCTGCCATTCAGTTGGCCAGTGAATGAGCTGAGGAAACCAGAGACTCTGCCCAAGATCCACAGTCCTTCTCTTCCCAGTGAGACGAATGTTAATAGCAAGCCAGGAAGGCAAGGCATCTGGAAACCACCCCATAGTAAAAATGGCTGGAAGTAAGGATGTGACATATTCTGGAAAGTTTTCACAGGGTGAGGGAGAAGAGCTGGACTCCATCATTGCCAGAGACCATTTGTAGTGAGCGGGCAGAATGGATGAGAGGCAGGTGCTACCTTGACTGGAGAGGTGTTGGGCAAATGGGATGTGCTTCCGGTATGGGTACAATTCCCACTGCGGACAGCACTCCGATCACAACAAATAACTATATTTGCTCTCATTTCAGAAACATTAAACAAGAGTAGATCCAATTATATGGAAATAGAAAAAATAAAAATAGGGAAGAGGGAAGGAAGGAAGGGAGGAAGGAAAGGAAGAAACAAATGAAAGAAGAGAGAGAATGAATAACAATTAAGAGTGAGAGTGATTCCTCGTGTCATTCTATCCAAAGAGTATATGAGGTACAGACTTCAGCATACAAATACCAGGTGTGACCACAAAATACAGTGAATGCTTAAATTTTAAGAATGATTACATTTAAAATACACATTGCTATGACTCCCCTCAAAATAGCTCCCCCTAACCCCCTTATCTCATAGTTCTTGCCATTTCCTGAAGCAGTTCTGCAAGTCTTCTTTTGTGAGTGTTTTTAGTTCTGCTGCCATGGTTGCCTCAGTGTTCTGGATCAACTCAAACAATGACCTTTCCTGGTCATTTTGACCTTGAGGAAGAGCCAGACGTCACACAATGCCAGACTGGGAGAACGGGGTGGGTGAGGACACACTGTAATGTTACGAGCCTGCCTTCCCGTTGGATGGCATCGCCAGTGGCATTCACCATTTTTTTCTTTTCAACTGTATCTCAGAAAGACACCTCCAAAAGAGGACTTCCACCCTGCTTCAGAAGGGGTGAGAATGATGGAATAAGTGTAGTCCAAGTCAAAAGACATACCCTAAGGGAGGTTAATGACAGAGTAAATGTCTTTACTGTAATAATTTTTTAAAAACTTAAACACTATTTTTTGATCAGCTCTTGTACATGTGTATAAAATATACATTCTTCAGGCAGAGTTGGTTTCCACTGAATGTTTATTCTGTGTGACACAGCTGGTAAATATTTGTATTTTTTTAAACAATATGGCTTCTTTGCAAACCAACTGCTTCATCTGGTGCTCCACTGAAGGAGCACTATTAGTACAACGTAGGAAAAACGAGCTGGTTAGACTCGCTCGGAGGCACTCTGCTGTTCTCCCTAAAGGGCTTTCAAGGTAGCTTTGGCTACACTTCACAGGTCTTTTATACGTTGATCTTAGCATGCAGGTCCTGCCTGAAATCAGCTGAGCTACATTTGATAGGAATACTAAACAAACGAGGTCTGCTGGCGGGAGGGCGAATGCGGGGCCTGCGACAGGTGAGGCGGGGAAACTCCTTGGTACATCGAAGCTGTCAGACGGTGGGAAGCCACACACCCTCTGCACTCTCACAAGACCCCCTTATTGTGGTGACTGGACAGACATGCTTATGTGCTGCCTTAGGTAAGGCCAGTGCCCCGTGTAAGTGCTCAGTTAGGAAGCCACATCCTGACAAATACTAAGCCTAATTTTAAACAGACATACCTATTAAAGAGAGAGGGAAAGAATAAAGAGAGGGAAAAGTCTGAAGGAAACACAGCAAACATTAATAGTAGTTGCGTTAAAGAATTATGAATGACGTTTTGTTTCATTCCTTATGCTTTACTGTATTTACCAAATGTTGTGTAGTGATCCATGAATAGCTTTATAATCAAAATAATGTATTTTAAAATAACTTGACAATACTATATTTGAAACTATATAGAGAAAATATCTATAGCTTTAACCTGTTAATCCCATTTTTGAGATTTTGTCCTAAGAAAATTATCTTAAAAGGGGAAAAAAACTATATATATGAATTTTCCCCACTAAATTATTTATAAGTGAAGAATCAAAAGCCAAGTACATTTCAGTGAAGGGACAGTTAGTTACTTTATAAGGAAAATCTTCTTCAGGAACTTCATGCAGTCATCAGACATGAAAACGGTGAAGACAATAAGAGAAAGGGACAATGTTGGGGACTAACTCAGAATGGGTGGGGGGCAGATTAGAGAAGAAGACATGTGAGACCAGGGTACCCTGGGAAATCACATGTGTGTAGGAATCAGGCCTGAAAGTAAATATATAAATGAAAACAGTTGTATTGAGTGTTAGAACTTTGGGAGATCCCTTCCTCTCTCCTTCATCCTCCAAATGGCTTGTAATGTTCTTATAATGCCTTTATAATGAAAATAAGGTCCATAAACCTTTCCACATGTCCGTTCTATAAACCCGCGACTTCTAATACTACACCAAATGGGATTTCATGTGAGTGTTCTGCCCACATTTCCTAACCTGGGCTGCTTTCGTCTGCATAGATGAAGTGATCAGGCCTATTTGATGGTTTAGGATGGGTGCTGATGGAGGTGTTCATAATCCTGATTGAGCAGGTTAACCTCCTGGGAACGGTCCCTTTGCTTAATCAAGTGAACAGTCTTACCATGCTGAACACAAAGTGAAAATTGGTAAATGATACTGATGTGCTATAGTAGGAAAAAACTGGAAAGAGACCATCAAATCATTTGCGGTACATTTAATTCAATTGTGTTCACCTGAGATCCTAGGGAAAGAGGCAGAGGGGGAGAGGAGGAGTGGCGGGGGGAGTAGAAGGAGGAAGGGAGCCGGGAATATTTAATACACGCCTACTACTTGGCAGGCATTATACTAGGAGGTTTTCAGGTTACAGCTCACTTCTGCTTGTGACCACATGTGGGGTAGGTCTTCCTTTTCGTACTGACAAGGAAACTGAGACGCTGAGACAGTTGAGTAACTTGTCCCAAGCCTCATAGTCTAGAAAGAGGACAGGGTTACCTAGTTCCAAAGGACAAGAAACACAGCTGCTGTTCTCTGTGCCCATACTAGGTGATCCCCCACAGAATGAAAAATCCACTTACCATTAGTGTATAACTGACTTTAGTCACCAGGAATTCTTTTATCATTAGTCATTCTCAATGAAAGGATAGCTCTTCCTTCCCTATCTTTGCCCCAGGGGACATTTTGCAATATCTGGATTCTTTGGTGTTGTAAGCAGATAGGAAGGATGCTGTCAGTATCCAGTACATAGAGGTAAAGGGTCTGCAAACATCCTGTGATGCTCAGGGCACTTCCCACCAGACAAAATGATCAGGCCAAAATGTCAATAGCACAGAGGTCGAGAAACCCTGTCATAGCATAATAGAACACAACATAACTTATTTCCACCATGTCTATTTTCTTATAAAATTTTTTGGCTCTGAAGAATTATCAAATACTTAAATCACCAGAGGTGCTGTTTGCTTACTGATCATACAATTAGGAGCCACTCAGCATATGCAAATCAAAAAAATGTGCATAAAATCTGGATGACAATGCCAAGTTTAAATATGAAATTTATGAAGGACATTTACAGTGAGAGTGCCAGCAAAAAATTAACAATTCCCCAAGTGTTACCAATTGTGGCTAACCCTAATCTGTATTAAATTCTACAATGAATGACTAAATATTCACTTGGTTCCCAGGATGCCCATATAAAATTAGAAACTTGGCTCTTCTCTGATTATAAGGTCAAATCATGAAGTTTTAAATTCTAACACTTAAGAAGGAAGTCTGTAACAAGAAAGTAAAATGCTTTAGTTTTCTGTGGCTTGTCATTTGTAGGGACAACATGGATTGATTTTTGTTACTTCTGTGACATTAAGATAACTCCTAGAAAACTTCAGCCAATGAATTATTCTTTACTTTTGTGGTTTACCATAAGTTTGTAAGCATAGTATTGTACCAGTATTTGAGAAAGACTCATAGAACTGCAAGGCTAAAAAGGAACCAAGGAGTCAACAGTTATCTCATAGCTTAGTCTTAAATCAATCAATCAATATCTATTAGATGAAAGAGGATGTGTCCAATCCAAAGCTAGCTACCATAGAAAATATTCAATTAGCATAAGGTATGAAACTTGGTTTGAGTAACAAACAATGCGGGGGGAAATAAGATAAATGCTCGGGAAATCTTTAGTGAACAATTCAGGTTATAAATTGGTAGGAATGAAGCTTACATCATGAAACGCTGATATTTATGTATATGTTTATCTCTCCCATAGCCTTGACAGCAACCACTATGCATAGATCTAGACCCTTTCTTCTTGGTGTTTGCCTTGGTGTCTAAGTATAGCCTGGTTTGAAGAAGTCAGCACTCAAATATCTACTTAATAAGTGATGAATGATCTCAATAGAAGTTGATCTTGATCTTGGGCTTGAAACCACAGAAATGTCCAAACCAGGGGTTTAAACCTCTAGCATGTCCAGAGTAGCTTGGTGAAAAAGGATCCACAGTCAAGAACATTTGGGAACAGCTGAGTCACAAATACTTTCTTTACCTGGAGTTTGCTATGTGCCAGTAGGTATCACAAGACCCCAAAAAGGTTTCCCTTATTTGAAGTCAAACTCATTTCACCATGAAAACAGTTATTTTTTCTTTTACTGAAGATTTGGGAACATTTTAATCAGTATACGAAGAAATTCACTTTGAGAATAGTCTAAAATCATGCAAGGAAAATGCCTTCTTGAATTGACCACAGCTTTGAAAACCAGCATAAGAAAGCCCATAAAATTGTAACTTGGAGATTTTCTCAAGAGAGGGAAGAGTTCCATCCTTCTAAACCAGGCCTGTATGAAGGAACAGTCCAGATATTCTTCATGCCTCATTTAAGTAGCTTTAAATGGCCTTTTTGCAGTGCTGGTTTAGAGCTTTTGGCCTGTTGTAATGGTTTGAGCTTTGAGTGTATATTTTTTAAAAATCTGGGCAAGTCTTTTCTTAATATTTCCAATGGGGTTGTACTTCTATTTTTTGAGTGTCTTTTGCCCTGAACTGCTCAGTTGGGTTTGATGAGTTCTCAGCAGACTTCTGGCCCCAACCCCTGCATGATCTGAGACAGCTGCTGTTTGTTTCTCCATAAATCTGCACTTGCTTTGATTTGGGTGGGTTTCCTGGCATAGTTTCCAATGACATGGATCATTTATCGGCACCAACCCACTAAAAAGGTGAAAGCAAAAATACTGTCATATTGTTCCTTTACCTTACTGAGAGATTTTTCATATACGTTTCAAATATGCAATTATTTTTTCTTTTACTGGTCAACTTTTGAAATAAGCCTTCCAGATGCCTAAGGATTTTATTAAAAGACAAAGCAGTTTAAAAATAAGTGATGGCAACCTGGGGAGTTGAGTGGCGTTCTTTTGCCATCAGGAGAAAATATAAGGAGACAATGACATATTTTGTGAATTATTTCTATTTAAATATTTCAGCCTGAGGAAATAGTTGAAGGCAGAGCTGAATTCCTCTTTGCAAGTACCTTTGATTTTGAGATAAATTTGTAAAGTGATTCCTAGTACACTGTGTCATGTTCTAGCTACACTTATAACTCTGAATTTTTCACTACTCGAGCTGCACCTGGACTCCTTCCAAAGGAGCCAGTTATCAGGAGGCCCTCAGTGCAGCATAGTCTTCCCTTCACTGGGGCCCGGGGCATGAGTCCTGAGCTGGCATTGTGGAAAGGTTCCAGGCCATCACTCAAACAAGTAGATGCGATTCCAAAGACAAAGAACAAATTTGCCTGGCTCTGTAGAAGTGTAGCAGAATCAGACAGGAGCAACAATCTTGGTGTGTCTGACCCACTGTGGTTTGTCCACATTACTCTGTGTCAGTAATGTGGCATAAATCTCCCCTCCAAGACAGAACCTATGACCTTAGTAGGTCAGATCCAATCGACCCTTTGGTCACATTCTCTTCTGCAGCTTTCCCCAGAGCTCAGCTCTGCACACTTGGACCTGGCAAAAGGTCAGTGCAAATATCTCCATTTTCTCCATCACACAAAGCTGTATTTGTGCTCTTCTTTCTCCCAGGAGTCATCCAGATTCTAATGAAACACTGGGACCAGCTCAGAAAAATTGACAGTCTTGAGGCACAGTGCTTCTTGCAGCTGATACAAACTAGACTGAAGCCACAAACTTTGCAGCTAGTGCTTGGCAACTGTTCAGTTTAATTCAGCACACATGCAATGAGCACCTGTTGCATATGGGCACACCACGCTTAGGATGGCTGGGATTATTGAGGTAGGTGAGACCAGCCTCATAGGGGCAATGGCTTAGCATACAAACAATCTAAGGTAGGACAACGAAAGTGCATTGCTCAGTCACTATCTTATCAACTATGTATCCGGGACCTACATGGGTCAAGGCAGTGCTCTAGAAACTGGAAATATAGTAGTGAACATAGTGGGAAAGTCCTGTGCTCTCAGAGAAGTTAAATTCTAGGGGAGAGAGAAAACAAATAGAAATAACCAAAAAAGTGCCACTTCCCAGTAAGTGCTAGAAAAAAAAAATAAAGCATGGGGAGTGTGTTGGAATTACTAATTGGAGAAGTGCTAGTTTGGTCAGGAAATGTCTCTCTGCTGAGGTGGTATTTAAAGAGACCTGACTGAAGTATGGGTGATGAGAAGTGGGAAAAGACATTCTGAGCAGAGAGGATGGCCAGAGTGAGGCCCAGAGGCAGAAGTATACCCAGCTGAATACAGCAAACATGCTCCTGTGGCTGGGGAAGGCTGGAAAGAAATGAGACCAGAGGGACAACCTCGGCCAGCTCTTAGAGAACTTCGGGGCCCTGGTGAGTTTGGACTTTTTCTGATGGAGACAAGCCAGAAGACATTTTTGAGCAGGAAAGTGACGCAGCTTAGGGACTTCGTGAGACCCTATCTAAACAAAAATTAAATAAATGAAAAGGGCTAGAGATGTAGTTCAGTACAAAGATTCTTCTAAGTTTAATCCCCAGTCCTCCTCTGCCCAAAAAACTTGATACATTTTCAGATTTGAAAGGCGCACTGTAAATGTATGCATTTGATGGGGGACCAGGTAGGGAGTTCTCGCAGGGACCTGAGGGAGAACTGATTATGGTCTGGGTGTGAGGGGAGCTTTGGAGAAGTGAGAGGACACTGTGTGTGGGCTGTGGAGAAGGAATAGGGCCAACAGGTTTCCCTGACAGGCTGCCATGTGGAGGAGTGGAGGAAAGGCCGACCGAGGAGTCCAGCTTGATTTGGCTTCCAGCTGGATGCAGGTGTCATCTGTTGAGGTGAAGAACACTGGTGGAGGAGCAGGTGTGAAGGGCAGAGTCGAGAGCTCAGGTTCAGACGCGTTCGCTTTGCGATACCTAAGTACTGAGATCCCTTCCACTGAGCTCTCTTGCGCCGAGGTTTTTGTACTGGAGGTAAGTGGTATCAGCCCTACAGGTGGAGAGTGTGAGAAGGCAGTCGATAGAAAAGTCCAGAGTTAAGGGAAAAGCCAAGGGCTGAACTATGAATGTGGAAAATATCCAGCTTTGGGAATTTTCCAGGGTAGGAAGCCCACACACTAGCTCACTGAGATCTGTTTTGTGATTCAATTTCTGATTTTCATTCTTTTGTAGATGAAATCTAGTAAGTTTCCCTTTCGTGAGAGAACCCCAGGCCCTATGTGCCTTACTCAGCTAGTCTCAGAAAGCTTCCTGAAGGCAGGGCCCATCTCCTTTAGCTTTCCATCCCTTATACTGCTGAGCACCCATCTGGCACATCAGAGAACTGAACAAATCATTGATCAGCACCTACTACGTGCCCAGGGCTGGGCTACCAACTGTGTGACATTGGAGAGCACTCTAAGGTCCAGAGGGAGTCACTGTCATTATGTATTAGCCAACAGAGAGCACCTGTCAGAGTGAGAAGAGGCAGACAGTGCTCACACTCCTAGGGCCTTGTTTGGTCTTTGCTGCTCTGTGAATGAGGTGAAGTCTATACAAAGACCTCATCTCTAAGTTCCATCTCGGTCCTCAATTCCTGCCACGTCCTAGGAAGCATTACCTGGAGGCTAGTGGGAAGAGATCTGAGAGCTGACAGAGGCTGGAAGATTTGACTCAGATCCTGGCTATTTGTTTTATACTCACATCTATCTCAGATAAATTCAGAAAATATGTTAGTATTTGCTGATTATCTGCTGATTTATTTTGCAGATCCTGGAATCATCTTTGAGAGAAAATGAAAACGAAATAGAGAAAAGAGAGAGACAGTAAACACTAGTGATAGCTAAAATTTATCCAGTATTTGTCTGTATGTGTCAGGTATTATAACTACTGGAAATCATTTAGATGCATTATCTCAATTCTCATATTAGTCTTACAAATAAAGTAGTTTATTTCTTGTAAATCTATTTGCAAGTAGATCTATGAGCCAGTCTGCTGTTTTATGTAAATCTAAAACTATCAACCAACAAACTCACTCTCAATGTATTATCCTGATTATCTAATTTCAATGTAAAAAAACTCAAAGAAAATTTAATTTAGATTAAACTCTTAAATCTATACCAAATGAAATAGCTTATTAATTATCTAGCATTTAAGATAAATTTTTAAAATGTACTCCACATTAAAACATATTTTAATATAACCTCAAGGTTTGTTTCTGACAAATTGAGTACAATTTGAGGATCAGTGTAACTTCCTCAAAGTGTACCCAATTCTACATGTGTCATATTGTTCTTTATTCCAATCCCACGCACTCAAAGATAACTAGTGTTCTCATTTAGGGTACCACCTCCCTGAGTTATCCATTGTATTCAAATTTTTATACAGCAATACCCCCTATGCTTGGGGGGATATGTTCTACAAGCCCAGTGGATGTCTGAAACTGTGGCCAATACTGAATTCTCTACATACTATATATAAATATAACTATGGATAACCTTTAAGTTATAATTTAGGCATAGGAGATTAAAAATAATTAATAATAAAGTGGAATAATTATAACAACATATTGTAATAAAAGTCAGATGAATGTGTGCACTTTCAAAATTGTATTGTGCTGTCTTTGCCCTTCCTGTGATGGTGTGGGATGATACAACACTGTGTGATGGAGGAAGTGGGGTGGGGGATGTAGGAGTTGTGATGTAGTGTCAGGCTGCTAGGAAGGGTCACTTGAACACGAGCAAAGCAATACTCAAGAGCTAGTCTGCTAACCAGTGTGGCATCTAGGTGACTAACAAGTGGTAGGGGATATGGTGAGGATATGCTAGACAAAAGGATGATTCATGTCATGGTGGGATGGAGCACAATGTTGAGAGATTTCATCAAGCTACTCAGCACGGCATAGGATTTTAAACTAATGAACTGTTTACTTCTGGAATTTTCCATTTAATATTTTCAGAATGTGGTTGACCACAGGCAACTAAACCCATGGAAAGTGAAGCTGTGGATAAGGGGGTGGTAACTATATTACTTTAGCTATCCAGGAGCTCCTTATTTGACATAGGCCTGACCCTCAGTGCATGAGTGGAGAAGGGAAGGCCTTTCTCCTGCCTACTGGGTAAAAATGCAGTCACAGGGCAGCAAGGAGATGGAGTCACAGCTCTTGTAATTTTCCAGTATTAGGGTGCTCGCGTGGAGCTACCATCTGTTTGCAGGACCACTCTGAGCCCTGTGCATCTGATCTCAATAAGCTGGAAGAACAATTGCTCCAGCGCATTAGCAGGCCCACACATCTGCTCTGCCTCCCCATTCCAGAAGCCAAGGGAAAGTTGGTCTGGTGGAGGGCATGGCCCAGCTTAACAACAGGAGACAGTGGTTGCTGTTGGATCCTCTCCAATCCCTATGGAGGTCAGCTTTTGACCCAAGCCTTTTGGAGTGGAGATGCCAAGCTGGTATTGTTCTTTATCATTAGTTGTGTTTGTCTCAATTAGAAAAAAATCTATGAAGTCTGGATGCAGAATTCTCAAGTCTGGAATTCCTCCTACACATGGAAAACAAGCTCAGTCATGGAACAGTGCCACTGTGTTTGTCACCCACATACTTTGGGATCTGACCATAGAGAATAATTTGCTCTTTATTAGGGCACCCTTCACCTGGGATTGAGGAGTTACTGCCCAGCCATCGTCAGGGGCTCCAGATCAGGCGATTATGTGGCAGCCAAGTAAACATTCAATGCTCACTAGAGAACTAGAAATGCATCCTTGCCACTGGCAGCAGTTCCTTGTTTACTATGAAGTCTGGGCAATTATCAGCAATAAGATGCTTTAATGAACAATATTTGGACAATGAGCATAAGAGCACAAACAAATTAATTATCTCAATGTTCATAATAAAAACACCTCCTTCATCTTCAGACCACAAGCATTTCAGTAGAGTAACTGACACCCTAGGGCAGGCCTCAGGAGACATTGCTAAGTGGGTAATGCTGGTCTTCACTTTTCCCAAGGCTGCCCCACCTCTGTGCCCTGCTGTAAACTTGAGTTCCTTTTCTTTCTCAGAGATCCCCTCCTCTGTGAGATCCCCTTCTTCCCATGGCCTTTGGGGGCTTCCAGGGCCAGGACTGAAATCTGGCATGTGGAGCCTCTGTGTGAATTAGCAGGTGGGGCTGTCTCCTTAGACACATGCAGCTCTATCCCTCTACCAATAATCTGTGTGTCCCCTCCAGACTGTCTCATTAACTCCCTGTCTGATCCAGGGCCCTCAAATTAGTGCACTTTGCCAGAAGGGTGAGAGGCTACCCTTGAACTCCAAGGAAGTATTGGGAAAGGGGGCAGCAAGGTCATCCATGCAGCCTAACAGAGAGTGGGAACATGGGGAGGGAAAGGACTTCTTGGCAGGCTTGAGGGCCATCTTCACGTCACCAGCCTCTGTCTGTCTGGCTGCTCACACTGTGCTAACTTCTGCCTTTACATACGCAGTGGTTTCCTCCAGCCGCCTCTCTCCTTTGTTGTCTTCTGTGTACTCTAAATACACAGAGCCTTTTGCGGCCCCCTGCTGGCCCCCTTACTCTACAGGACTCCCATTTGAGGCCCTTCCACCTTGACTCATTTCCATCTACTCTCCACCCCTAGGCATGCAGCTTCATGGTCTGAGGAATGGATTCAAGACTAGGTGCTAGAATCTGGGAGTGCTACCTCCCCGTCACTCTCTGATGTTGTTGTGGGCGGGGCAGGTGCCTCCTGGAACCTCCCTGTCACTCCGTGTGGTGATCCAAAGTCAAGACAGTAAATAGCTGAGCTTCCATTGCTCAGGGGGTATATTTTCCAGCATGGGTCAAAAGTGTTAGACACTCTACCTTCTGGTAGCTGGGAAATGGCCAGCGGGACAGGAATCCTGTCTGTCCATCAGAGTGCAGCGTTTTCCCTAACCAGAATTCTGGTTGTCCTTTTTCTCCTAGATTTTCCACCATACCACCCTGTGTGACAGGTCTGCATGCACCCTGCCCCACAACAGTCACCATCTCCTTTTATATTCTGTGCACAGCAGACTCACAAGCATGCGCGTACACACAGCCACGCATAGGACGTGTAGGCGTGCATGTGTACATGCGAATGCACACACATGCATATGTGCTTATACACCTAGTCGTGTACACAGGCACATACACATGCTAGAATATGCACACGTGTTTCCTGGAAACAAAGACTTTACTGCTATAAAACCTTTACCCCAAGATGCTGCCTATACTTGCCTCCTACAATCCTTATAAGAGCTCACATTTTCTTTGGCAAATCTCTTCAGAGAACAAGAGCAGTGGCAGGGGTACAAGGGTGGTAGAATCCATTGCTTTAAAACTAGACCACATCACACACATGTACTGTGGACTCTAATCCTACTCATGTAGTTGCCTGTGCCTGGAGACAAATTGTGAGGAACAGCAGCGGTGCTATCTCCTAACCCCATGCCCTTGGCTGTACTCCTAGCCCCTCCTCTGTGCCCCGAGCAATTTGTGTTATATTAACGAAGAACAATGTCAGCCCTGCAGCCTCAGCCAAGCCCTGAATTCCTGAGGGGTCAAAGCCTTACTTGAGATCTGCCTGGCCAAGTGTCTCCTACAAGCTGGGCAGGCGTGGGTGGTTGATAAATATCATTAGATGGCAAGGAGGTGACGAAGACCACAAGAACAGGCTCTTTCTTAGTGGCCTGGTATTAACTTGTTGGGATGTCCTTGAGCCCAAGAGGAGCCAGATGGCCCAGGGTCTGAAATAAACAGCCTCAAGGCCCAAGCCACTTGCTGGCAGAGCCTCACTAGGAATGGGCACTTGGCGATTTCTCTAAGAGGGCAGGGAGGAGTTTGGTTTGTAGGACAGTATTTATGCTGCCCACAGCCAGGAAGCCAGTAGAACACGTGAAGCCCATGGAGTGTTGGTAAAGTGGCTCTCCAGAGTTGGAGGGGGGGTCCCCAGTTTGTGGCATTTATTGCTTTCTGTGTGTAAATCTGCCCACAAGGGCCCACTGCAATTTCAAGTTGTCACGCGACTTCACTGAGTGCAGAGGGAGAAGATTGCGGAGGATCAGATGTGAATCCATCTGACCCAGCCACAGCACATCACGGTGGAAGGGCTTTCTGGGTGAGGAAGGAAGATGTGCCTTTATCTCTGAGTACCTCTCCTCCTTCTGAAGACTTTCCAGATCTCAAAAGAATCATACCTCCTCAGGACCCCGCTGCCTGTCCCCAAGACACATGGTAGGACAGCATATAGGTCTCTCCTCTGCGGAACTCAGAGAGGACCCTTGGGGTTTTTTGTGGCTATGCTCACTGTAAGGCTGTAAGTCCTGTCAGGAAGGCCAGAGACTTTGTCCACCAATGCATCCTGCGTGCTTTGCAAAGCCTCTGGCACAAGTAGGTGCTTGACAAATAGTTGGTGAAAGACTAAGAAGGAAGAGTGAACTGAGACCTGAGCAGGGCTGTGCCGCTCACATTGTGATTTTAGATAATGTGCTTCAGCTACCAGCTTTTGCGGTTCCTTTCCTTCTTTTTGTTTCATGTATTCAAATAAAACGGCTGCATGGTTTCACATGATTCTTTCAACAAGATGAGTCTACGGATCTTTGAACCATAAGGTTCTGTGGTTCTTTAATGTTTGCAGTTTCATCAATGTCTCCACTTTTTTGTGGTGTGTGTATTTGTGTGTGTGTGTGTGTGTGTGTGTGTGTGTGTGTGTTGTAGGCACAGGCAGGTGCAGATGACAGAAGCATATGATAAGGGAAAAGAAGGCTTACAAAATGTTTTCCTTTTAATATCCAAGGTTATGGGTTCATAAAAGAATCTGTCAGTCAGACTTGCGGTATTAGGTTTATTCCAATGATTCTTTCCCTAAAAGGCTAAAGTCTTTTGTGGAATTAAAGTTAAAATGAGAAGTGCCAATCAGATGCAAGCCCCTTGCTCCCCTGTGGGCAGGTATAAGCCCAGAATGTCTGTCTAAGCCCAGTGCAGTGGTGTACTGCTATAATACCAGAACTCTGGGAGGTTTAGGAAGGAGTATCGGAAGTTCAAGTCCATCCTGGACTATTTATTAACTTAGCAAAACCCTGTCTCAAAATAAACATTTTTTTTAAAAAAGGATGGGGATGTATTTCAGTGCAAAGGTCCTGAGTTCAATCCCCAGCACTGAAAAAATGAAGTCTTTCCAGCTGCTAAGGCCCAAACAGTATGTGCACAGGGACAGAACAATTTCTGCTGAATAATTAGTTCAAAGATAGGCAACACTCTTGCAGTCAGAATTAATCCTACTTACCAGTTTTTAGAGAATGAAATTTCCTCCATTTTATATATATTTTCTTAAGAGCCCGGGCAGAAATATTTTTATACCATTTTATGTAAGTTTTGGTAGTTTTGATGATAGATGAGATACCCTACAATTTACTTTTGTATCTAAGGAGTCTAGAGGACCCTTGCCTGTGGAATTTCTTTGCTGTTTCTGGTCCAGCACTTTCTGGCAGGGCTGGTAGCAAAAGCTAAACTCTATGCCTCTTTCCCCTCGCCGTGTACCGAATTCAATTCCTTTCAGGGGCATGGCTCCCTTGTTTTTGTGACCACCCAGGAATGACGAATGAGAGCCAGGTGGGGTCAACTCCAGGCCAGTGGGAAGGAGAAGGACCAGTCCCTGTCTGTGCATAGCATCATCTTGCCTTACCAATGACAAAGCCACCTGCATGCAGTAAGGAGTTGTCCCTAGAAATCTGTGGGAGTGACTTTTACTGGCTGTGAATGCTTTATGAAAGGAAGAGACCCTCGGAGTGACTATTGCTCTGTTCCCACCCAAATTCTGGCCTAGTGCTTTAGCCACCCAGGTTGAGCTTATGGGGCAACTTGACCAGCAAAGTGCCTGAAGAGGAGCTAGCATGTGGAACACGGGTTGTGAAAATAGCGATAATCCCCGAAAGCTCAGTTTTTTGAGGCTTATGTGCTTTGTGCTATGTTAACCATTTAATAAACATTACTATATTCAATCACCAGAGCGACATCATCACGTACACCTTACAGCCGGTGTAAGTGAGGCCACCCAACAAACGAGTGGAAGTCACACTTGGATACCACAACACTGGCTGTCTGCAAGTCTTGCATAGGGATTTTCTCCCCAAGTTTTAAACGTCATTTTCTTGCCTTATTATTTTACAAAGACCTCAAGTTCCAAAGTATTTTCATGAGTCATCGACATCTGAATTTTACTTGCCAAGATTTTGCTAACACAGTGACAGCGACCATTCATGGAACAGCTTTACTGTGCCAAGTACTCAGCTAAGGGCTGCATATCTTCTGTCCTTGTATTACTGCTTTCTAAAGGGAGTGTTATTATTATCCCAGTTCTACACTTGAGGAACTGAGGAAGCAGACTCAGAGGCAGTTTCTATACTGTACTTCATGCCTGTCACACAGCGGAAGGACCAAAGCATCTTCCACTCGATGTGTTGTCAAGAAGTGGCTTATTCTCTTCAGATGGTGAGAATCTGATGGCTGCCTCTGGGACAAGCACTGATCTGAGCCTGTAAGCCGTGTGTTTCTTAGTATGAGTGAAGGGCCAGAGATCATGTTTTGAGAAATTTGAGAGCATCAAACTTGTGTATTCCAGGAAGGGGGCCTAATGGCAAGTTGGCCAGTGGGTTTTTTGAATGAAAAGCTAGAGCAGCATGTCTGTGGCTCTGGAGAAGTGGGGATGGATGGTCAGCCTGAGGTGTCTTAGTTTCTGAGGCAGTGTCGCAGACAACCTGTTGCACTAGCCCTGCAAGGTACACAGCGCCCAGCGAGCTATGAGACTATGTCTGGAGGAAAAATCCATATTTATATGGACTGAGTTAGGGCTAAACTGGCCAGAAGAGCCATCCAACACATCTGAATTTCATCACCATTATATCAGTCTTTAGAGCTTGTAAATTTTCATAATGATATTTTTGGTAGGTTGGTGTAAGATGTCTACATCTGAGGTGTGTTACTTTAAGCTTATATTCACAGACTAATAAAATGAGGTGTTGGTCCTCCAGCCTCGTGTAGTCATCCCCTCACAAATATACAAGCAGTGAAACAAACCAGAGTCACGGATTGGTGTCCTAAGATGGACTTGAGGGCGCAGACTCTGATCACACCCTCTCTTGCAGAAGATATCGGGATGGCCAGATCTATGTACCTGAAGCCAGGCATCCTAGCTCCTGGGAGACTCTATGTTCTGCAACCCCCTGGAATCTGTATCCCCTGGAATTTAGGGTCTTGGAAATATCATCCTGATGCACCTTACCCACTCCATCCTCCTCAAATATTGTTATTGTGAGATAGTACAGGCAGGGGCTGACTTGGATGGAGGGACCTGACGTGTACTACCCATGAGCACATGTGGCATTTCTACAGTGATGCTTCAGTTGGAGCATAGGACCAGAGCTAGATGATGGGGCAGAGTGTATGAAATCAAGATTCTCCTAGAGCTGTTTTTCACATAATTATCTAATATACTTCCATGTGAGCACAGTCTTTACCTGGCCATACGAGTGATTTGATTTTACTCCCCATTTGCCTTCCAAGTACCGCCCGTCCACTCATAGCCTCCCTCACTCAGCTCCTGGCAAGCTGATGGCACAAAGTGCCCACTCCCTTTGCTGCCAAGATGAGCTGCCAGAGACACTGTTCCTGGTGACATCTGTTCTTCTGTTCCAAACCCCTCTCCGCTCCTCTCCCAGGCTTCTCTTCACCTGACCTCCCTTAGCTGAAATTGCTCCTTCCTGGTTCTATTTCTCTCCCCCCATTCGCTTCCTTGGCCCCTGTATCCAGGGATATCTTGGGCCATTGAGCCTCCAACTTGGTTGTCCATCCTATTACAGATTGGAGTCAACAGCTGGTTCCAACCTACAGGAAGGCTACCCTAGGTATGACTGAGAGAAAGCTGGTCCCCGAAGTTCTGCTCCCTTTCATGGCCAGCTCCTCTGGAGGGACCAGGAACTCAAGAAACCTGCGCTGCAGCCCATGTGGTGCCTCTCCAGAAAGCCCTCTCTGAAATGCTGACTTCCACCAATCATTTTTCCTCTCACCCTTCTATAGTGAGCCATGTCTGTGCCACTTACGATTATTTGCTAAATTACCCGTTCAAAAATTACTTTTTTGAGCTCCCATGTGAGGCATTACTTGATTAACCCAACAAATTTCCTGCCAGCATTCTTACATTCTTGCGAAGAGAAAATCAAATATAGAGTTAAGTACTATGATTCGAAGGAGGCCGGGTGAGGCATTAGACTGGTGAGGTTGGGTGGGGTGTGGATAGATACTTAGATTACGGGGAGCAGGACATGGCATCTGGATAGACTAAATGATGAGCAAATTCACCCTGTGCTCCGTGGAGGAAGAGCCAGTGCAAAGCCTCGAGGACAGTCAGAAGGGCGGTGTGTTACCGGCATAGGGAGGCCAGTGGGTTTGCTGCTGCGTGGCAGGCAAGGGGAAGAGTGACACGAGACACTGGAGTCAGGGCTCAGATCATTTAAAGCAGGTCCCTGCCCCTCACCATCACTGAAATTTTAGGCTAGATAACGCCTTGTCGTGGGGGACTGGCCTGTGCATTGCTGGCTATTTATTTAGCTACCCCTGGTCCCTATTCACTGGATGCCAGTGGTATTGTCCATCTTGTGGAGGCCAAAAGTGTGTCCAGACTTCGCCAAATGTCTCCTGGGAGAAAGAGTACCCCCAGTTAAAAAACACTGAAATGAAGCCACAGCAGGAGTATGGATTTTGTTCTATAGGTAGTGGGAAGCCACTGGATGCTGCAATCCGGGAAACCGCAACATGATTTCTATCATTAAAGGACACTGTGGCTGTTGTTGGGTTAAAAGGCTGTGGGGGAACAGGCCCAGGAGGAGCTTCAGGCGGGAGAGGAGGGTGGCCCAGACTGAAGCGGCAGTAATGGGCTGGAAAGAATTCTGAACTGGGGAATGGGATATGAAAAGGGGGGAGGCAGATAGAATCAAGCAAGATTATTCTGTGAGCATAATTATGTCATTATGCAAAGTGGGGAGGAGTAACTGAGTCTAGGAAAAGAATAGTTTTGGGGTCAAACATTCTAAGTTTGAGGGGTCCATTACATATCGAAGTGGGCATGCCAGTAGAATATAAGAGCCCGGGGTCCAGGGCAGAAGTCCAGAATGAGACGGACATCTAGTATCCTATACTGATTTAATGCCTGAGGAAGATGGAAGAGAACGATCTAGAAAATAAAAAGCATCTTATACTGAGTTCCAGGTACTCATTTAGAGGTCAAGAGGAGACAGAGGAGACAGAGAAGTCAGGGAAGCAGAGGGAGAAAGAGGATCAGTAAGGGAGAAGAGAAACTGAGGACTTCATGTCCTCGAAGCATCCTAGCACTGTTGTTACATCTGCTTAGTGTGCTCAGCCAGGTCACAGAGCAGTCTGGGAGCTCCTCAAACACTGATTTGTTATTGGGGTCAATAACGACACCATACTACTACAGTGCACAATACCTGTGTTTCAGAAAACCAAATGACTTCACAAAAGCCACCTCTTCATTTTTACACTAAGAAGTAAGCGCAGTTCATCTCATTTTACAGCTGAGGACACTGACAGAGTGGCAGCAACCTGCCTCCATAGCGTGCATTGTGTGCGCTACCCCTAGGACTAGAACCCTGGAAAGTCTAATTCTGCATTCCTGCTCTCTCCCTAGTACCCTTGGCCTCTGCCTTTCGGGAGGCTACTCAAGGCCTGGCATGAGCTGCCATCCCAGCTAAGGCAGGAGCACCTGGTTCTGTCCAGGCTTCTGTAAATTCTCCCACATCTGCTCCTGATCCAGCTGTTCTTCTGGGGCAAATGATTGTTAAGTTCCCCAGCCAACTGTAGGCAGAGCCGGCACTGGCACCCGGAGTCTCCTACTCCTGGTCTAGGGCTTCACGTCTGGGCTCTTATGTCTACAATCCAGGTGTTTCTCCACCCATCAGACATACCTAGTGCAAGGCCCTATCGGGGTGCAGGTAAATGTTATTTTCACTCTACAAAATAAGAAACAGAGGCTCAGAGAGGTTTTGTGATTTGCCCAAGTAACATATTGGTAATAACATAGTAAGTTATTCTCAACCAGGAGTAAATCCCTCTAATACTTAAACATAAGTATTATTGGATTGAAATAAGTAACCTACAACTGTCTTACCAGTTTTCCTTCCCAATACATAAAAGCAATAGTTGCAGACAAGTTTGCTGCTGATAAGAATTCTGTAAGTCCTTAATCACTAATAAAGTTGAAATGACTAGAAATGGACATTCTGTGTATGGTGGTCCCTTTTCTGCTTAATTATAATGATGCTTTAAAAAAGTCTTAAGACATTCTTGTTGCTTTACTAAGCCCTCTGCTTTGTGATGTGTCTTGCTCCTTTCTGGGAAAATTACCCTTAAAATATTTTCTTTCATTTCCAGTATACAGAGATGCCGACACATGGGCATGAGATCTGGGGTCAAAGTTTGGAACCTGACATCTTCAAGAAGGAAAATGAAAACACTTCTAAGTGTTCACACTTTCCCCATGAAAGCACAGAAACAACACTCTCAATCCCAGATGCAGAGAAAGGTGATTGTTTCCACACATAAGAAGCCCTGTGGGTAGTATGTCATTCTGGGGACACCTGATCCCATTTGTCATCGCAAAGTGCAGAAAGGGGGGAAATACACTTTCCCTCCCCTCTCCTCCCTCTTTGTGCACAAAAAAAGTAAGCACTTGCTTTTTCCTAAAAACAGGTGCAGCAGCAATGAATTTAAACGTCCCTCTGCTGGTTGGCTTGTGGTCCACTCAAGCTCCCTGATGTTTGGTTCAGTATTAGCCACCTGCTCTGGAGGTGGGGCTGAGTATGCTGACAAGGGTCTCTCTTTGGCAATAAATGCTGTTTAAAATGTGTACCGGCCTGGGTTGTTAGCTTTGCAGCTAGTGGTGTGCAAGTGGGGAGCGGAAGACAGTCTCACGGAGGGGAAACTACCTCTAGAATTAGGTACCGTTTTCCCCTTTCTGTCTCACTGTCCTGCAGCCCCTAGTAGCGATATACTAACTGCCTGGGAGGAGCAGGCAGTCTCTGGTCTGGACAGGAATTCAGCCTTTGAGGGAATGTCACAAATAACCCTCTTGGAGCCTTAGTGGTGAAAACAGAGCCCAGGGGTAGCGGTTTCTGGTAGCAGAGTTGGAATGAGCCCCAGGGGAGCAAGGGAAACACAGGAGGAGGGGTGCAGAGCTCCCCCGTGAGCAAAAGGCCCAGCAGCCTGTCATCACTGGTCTGTCCTCAGGCCTGCATTCCTCAGGCTGTCAAGGAAGTTGGCACACTTCACTTCTGTGGCCCTAATGTAGAATCTGGGGAGCGGGTTTATTCTTTCGTGTGCCTCTGCTAGGAGCCAAACAGCTCAGGTCAATGACACCTTAGCTGAGCTGCAGGCTGAGCTGGGACCAGGGTTAAGTTTATCCAAAGTTGTCAGCTCCAGTGGTCACACTGAGAGCTTTTAAGCTGTTTATATCAGGAGAGAACTTCAGACCTCCATGCTGGGGCAGCTCTGAGAAAATGTTTGGCTGTCTGCTCTGGGCAGGACATCTTTAGACTTTTGACAACAGCAGTGTTTTAATGGTATCTTAGCTCCATTAAGTTTATTAAAAAAACACTGGAGGACAGGGAGATGATTTGGTGAGAATGGATGCTCCTTCAAAAGTCACCATAGTCACACGTAGACCACAGCATTTATCCAAGTGACAGTGTCAGCAAACGTCATTTATCCCTCTCATGGCTCCCAGAGACAGAGACAAGGAGGCCTTGGGTCCCTTAGACAATCATTGTCTTGTCATGTCATGTGCAGGGGAACAGAATCACAGAAAGACAGCTCTGCAAGCAGGAAACATCCAAGAGATGGTGGGGAAGAAAGAGCTGGGCCAAGGACAAACCGTGATTGCTGTAGCTTCTTTCTGGGGTTGACAGAGGAAAAGCCAGGGAAATGAACATTGAGGGACAGTCACAGCTTTGATAAAGCTGAATGGTCACAGGAAGAAGGGAATGAAGATGCAGGGAAGAGACAGGACTGAGGAGGAGGAGGAAGGAAGGAAAGAGGGAGAAAAGAAGGAGGAGGAGGAGTAGGAAGGAAGGAAAAGGGGAGGAAGAGAGCAGGAGAGGGAAAGAGGAAAGAGGAAGGAAGAGGAGGGGAAGGCGAAGAGAGATTACGATCGCAGCTCCCCCCGGTTGGCCTCCTTGGAAGCTGGCATATCCCTGGGCACTTCAGACATCTTGGTCAGTTAATCTACACAGCAGCCCTATGAGGGAGTAGATTCCTTATAGAGAAGGACACTGATGCTCAGAGGACTAGTTATCCAAGATCATACAACCAGAAGCCACAGAGCTAGGAATGAACCCCAAGTCTGTCTGCCCTTTTCTATACAATTCTGTCATTTATGCCAGTAGCTTTCAAATGTTTTTAAAACTATGATTAATAATTTTTTGAAATGACATTTTCCATCATGAGGCAGTCTGCACACACATATGTGCATATGGACATGCAGTTAAAGTCTCAGGACCACTTTTCTTTGCTACATGCATTTAAAAAGTTTTTGTACTTAATTCCTTTTTTCCTCCTTCTCACTCTCCCCTTCCTCCCTTCCTTCCTCCCTTCCTTCCTTTTTTCCTCCCTCCCTTTCTACTTCCCTTCCTTCCTTCTTTCCTTCCTTCTTTCATTCCTTCCTTCCTTCCTTCCCTCCCTAATGAGAGTATAGCACTAAGTTTATTTAATTGCCAGTACCTATTAAGGGATCTCAACACTTTCCTTCCTGTGCTCTATGGAAGTTCCTTTAAATGTTTTCCAGGCTCCTGCTAATTTTGGAGGATGCTGAGCTGTGTCTTGATTTTGAGGTACGTTGCTAATTATCTACTCTAGTTCAACCCTCTGGTGAGGGGACATCACTGATAAAATATTTCAGAAATTGCTAATATCTGACAATGCAATTTAGTTAGAAAAGAGTCATTCCAGGAAAACAACCAGAGAACAACATAACTGCTGATCTCAGGCCCCAACTAGTAATTCTTTAAGTGGGTGGTATGTGCTTCTGCAAAAGAAACCCTGTTCTCTGCTTCAAGGACCTGAAGAACTCATCTGCTCTGCTGGGCAGTTCATACTCAATATAACAATAAATACCAAAGGAAAAGCAAAATGCAAGGGGCTGTGGAACTGTTTATTATCAGTCTACCATTAAGAGTGGAGAAGTCAGGGCCAGGGGTCCAGCTCAGCAGCACAAGCACCTGCCTGGCAAGTGCAAGGTCCTGAGTTTGAGTCCCAGACCAAAAAAAAAAAAAAAGATAAAAAATAAAAGAGTGGCGATGTTTTCCAAATTTTAGTGAGTACAACCAGGACCTAAAATTAGATTGCTGTTCAGGGGACTGTGTATGTCTCCACCCTGGCTCAGGATTGGAGATGATTCTGTTTTGACAGCTAGGGACAATGATGGTGTTGACTGAATCAAATTTATGTCCTGGAAAGTGAAGTTCAATTAAGTGGCTCAGCTCGAGTCAGCCCTGATGGGCTCCGGACTTTATGACTTCACTCTAAGCAATGTGCATGGTAATTGAGAAAACATGTTCCTGTGATGTCCTCTTGCAAAAATCCAGATTTACAAAGAATTTTTTTTATCGTAAGAATTCTTTGAATACTTGTTGTGCATGTCTATACAGCCTCCCAGAGCAGTTCTCCTCACTGAGCAGAGTGTGTTTTCCTACTATTGCCTGGCCAGGTTTTAAAGGATGGGATTCTGAGAGAGGGCAGCTGGGCAAGCAGCCACAGGCCATGGAACAAAACAAGAAGAGGGTAAGAGAGGAGAAGATAACCTGCACTTTCGGGGTCTTTTCTGGGGCAGAGAAAGCAGGCGAGGCCAAGGCCCTTAAAAAATAGCTAGGACCAGGTTTCTCTGAGGGCCCTTCTTACTCAGGCCTCTGGCTGCCCAGCATTAGGAAAACAGAGCTGGACTTCCCGGGCATTTCTCACAGTCCTGAGTCTGTAGTAAGAGCTTTCGAGAACTTTTCCCTCTCATTTTCACAATTGCCTTCTACTGTCAGCATTACAACTCCCTTCTCAGCTAAAGAAACTGAAGCTTAGTGAGACTGAGTAATGTAATCACAGAACTAATAAAAGGTGGGACTTGGGTGCAAAGCTAGTTCTGATTCATTTTGTGCCAGGATTTCTACAACATCCTATCTGCCTGCAGAGCAGCCTTCCAGGAACCCTTCCTGGAGACCTCATCTGCCTTCTAGGAGATCTTAAAGCCTACAACTAGCACTCATAATTGCCCCAAGGGTGTTAATCTGCCTAAGAAGATATTAAAAGTCCACCCTCCATACTCCATAGGTTTTGTCTGATTCATAGGGATGCTTTGAACATGAGGAATTCTACAGTTTTGGTTTAAGATTTGGCCATAATGAACTTAAAGGTACAATCTTGCAAATCAGCAGGGGGCCTGTCCCTTTTCCGTGTGACATACCACTTCTACTTTTCCAAGGTCCCTACCAACCTGTGGCCTTTCTTGCATATATGATCTGAAAAGCCTCTGAAGCAAGTGTAGTTTTCAATTTGAGCAGCTCCTTGGGATGAGACTGTGATTTATACTTCTAAAGAGTCCCTAGTCTCCCAGGAGCATATTAATAAAAGTGCTATGGGTAGAAAAATATCAGGCTGGTAGCCTGTTTTGCACTGGGTGCACTTCCTGGAGGAGGGCACCCTGGGGTAGCTCGGCAGCACCCTGGCCTGGGTCTGAGCAGCATGTGCCGTGCTGCCAGACCGGAGCATCGTTTTCCTCTTCCTTTCTTCTCTTGTAAACTTGTTGAGACACTGACAACCCTTAAGACATAGAAGGGGTGTGATGTAAGTACAAAAACCAAAACACTTTTAAAGCTGCCAATAAAAATGGCCATTCTGAAGAAATGCCTTATTTAGCGATCATTGCATAACATTTCTGACACAAAACTCTGAAGGCAAGTTTGCCTCCAAAAGAAAATTATAGACAAATGCCCACAAGCCTCCTTTTGCCTAGATATTATGAAGCAAACAATTCAGAAAATGAAATGTTTGGTTCAAATCCCATCAAAGTGAGAATGTTAATTACAGACGGTCAAAACATAGGTGAGTAAATTCCTAGAGAATCCTGTAGTGCTACCAAAAAGACTTATTGTCTCAATGCAGCAAAGCTTTATGTACACAGAGACACAAGAAATGCAAGGAGATGTCCTACCTGAAATGCAGGGCAACTCCCCTCAGCTCTGTGTCCCCGAAGAAGAGTGAGCGCAAGGGAAGGAAGCTCAGGTTTGTTTGGTGTCTGTTTTATGCCAGGCCCCATGGTGTTCTACCTACACCATCCTGCTGTGGACAGCAGCCACTTGTCAGCACAGGCGCTGCTGATAACTCTGTCATACAGAGGAGGGAATGGTTCAGGAGCTGCCTTCTGGGTCTCTTGAGGTGCTTTCCCCACCCGCCACTAACCTAACCTAGCATCTTTCAGGCAATACAACTTTTTTTTTCTTATACTTTTGTGTTTTTACTCTTTGGTTTTACCACAATCCAAAGAGAATCTGCCCCTTTTAGTCATCCCCAGTGTGCTGTAGGGTTCAAATGAGGTTATTCATAATGACGAGGTGGTACTCAGTCTGCTGACCTCTGAGCCAGGTCTGCTTAGACCCAAAAGTGGAATGTGATTTCATCAGACTCAGCAAGTAAGAAGTGCAAGTCACCTCATGAGTAATGAGCATGGCAATCCACAGTGTTGAGGGACCAAAGATGGGACACTTCGCCCTTCCCCCAAGCTGGGAAGGGCAGGATGCTCAAGACTTCACCAGAAGGGACATTCCTCCCCAGCTCACTGAGGAACCACATGCAGCAGGGAGGTGATAAATACCACCGACCCCTGCTACTGGAAGGATAGCCACAGGACACAGGAAAACCAGCCCTGTACCAGATAACAAATACCTTGCGGTTCCCGGAAACCTTCTGAGAGTGCTGGACTGTGACTGCCCAGCACTGCAGGGCTTCTGGGCAGACCCTCAGCGTTCCCTCCCAGGGAGCACTTGCAAGCTGTCCACCTGCGAAAGTCACCATAGGCTGTGCCCAAACCTCTCAAACTATCTAGCCTAGTGGTGCATTTTTAGGGAAGTCCTGGCTGTCTGACTCTGACTAATACCACAACTAATAAAAAAGATTTCCCACACGTGAAGAGGTTGGCTGAACTCTTGGGCAACTCGAAAAGCATTGCTGTTGGTCCCATCTGACAGATTTCATCATCAGACTCACTTCGTCTGAGCGTCTCCTTAAGTCTCCTACATCCGTTTTTCTTCCTTTTCCTCTCCCTTTTTGCTTTCTTTTCTTTTTTGGCCCATGGAGAATCAGCTCCAAAATCTGACAGCCATAATCCTACATTAATTTTCTTTTCACGTTTTTCATTAAGCCACATCTAATGACTTGGGAGTGAGTAGCAAGTATGTGCTCCAATAATATTCAACATGTACTTTATCCCGTTAGACCCTTGCACCCCAAATACACAAATAAATAAACAAATGGTTCTATGCTTTGTTCCCCAGTGAAACCTTGGGGCAAAGGTGGGGTAATACGAACTGCTCTACTGAGAAACAGATCCAGTGCTACAATCATCACCCCTCTGGTATATTGCCATTAGCCTGTACTTTCTATCAAATGTCACCTTATTAGTTCTCATTTACTGTTGCAGCTTGAGTATAGTTGTATTAATTTGATATCTACATGCACTCATGTTCTACTAAGTGCTGTCAGCACCAGGGTGGGGGTGTTCTGCTTCAGGGTAGACATCTCCTGGTGCCCAAGCAGGATCCACTTAGCAAAGGAGAGGATTTCCTCCTAGTGCTTGGGACTCCTGTCTGCCTGTGTTTTTGACAGCATATGGCAAAGAAGGAAGTTGCCATGCTCTAATACTCCCATCCCTTCCTCCAATTTTTTTCTGTTTTTTTTTTTTCTCTCTGTGGGTCATTTGCAGTCAAATTCCACTAATAGAAGGCAGAGATGTTGCCTGGTGGGACCATAACACTGAAGTTTCTGCTGATGGTGGTGTCAAGTCTGATATGATAGCTCTCAGAGGATGAGGCTCGGGCTGAACTTCTGAAGCCCCTGTATTGGAGATGCAGTAGAAAGGCCTAAATAAAAGGCCCTTACTGATAATTTCCATGGAAATTTTTAACTGGGAGCTGCATTACTCTTTGAAAAAAACATTTACCCCTAAGTGGGAGCATGTTTGGTTGTTACATGACTTCTGACATTTAGTAGGGGAGACAAGGGTACTAAATTTTCTGCATTATGCAGATCCGTCATACTTAACCAAGGATCGTCCTGAAATACCAATGGCTTCTTTGAGAAACAATATTAATAGAATACACACACCATGCCTTATAGATTTCCTGAGAAGCTGAATAACTTGGTCAGTGTCATAAAGCTACTTTCTATCTTTTTTATGACAGAGAAAACCACCATAGGAAGTTTACTCAAAATCCAGAAGAAAAATATTGAGAGATTATCTCAAGTTTTTCAACTGATTCGTATGTCAAGAGTAACATCAACATTTTATAGAAACTCCTCCAAAGCATGTAATGTCACCATAGCAGAACAATGAAAATATCATAAACCAAGAGAAACTCTCCGCTAGTGTATGTTCTTAATTTTTTCAGGTCTTAAATAAACTTTGTGGCTGAAAGTCTATTTTCCTCATCTCAAACAGAAACATTTCCATGTCTGTACCCATTCAGCTAAAAGCCCATGATCCCCAAATCTCAATTTCTCTACTGCATACTAGCTTCTGGGGTATCCTAGTCTCTCAACCACTTTTGAGAGTCTGTTGGAAGAGGGTCTCATTCTCATTTATGGCCCTGATGTCACCATCCATTCAGTGTCCTCTGAAAATAGCCTCCCACAGAGTTGATTTCTCAGGACTGGTTAAGCCTAAGAGCTGTGCAAGAACAGAGGTGCCAGTCAAGAGACACCTTCTGGAAACATGGGTTGTTTGCTCACAGATATCTCAAGACCTTTAGGCAAACCCTCAGCAAAGCCCCCACTGCTTCTTGAGAGCACAGAGGATGTGCACATCCTCGGGTTGACTCCAGGGTTGCACAGAGCCTGGGCACTGGCCCTGCTGCCTGCCCATATGGAAGAGCACTGCCTGAATCTCTCTGGAGTTTCTTGGCAGCCCCTTTGCAGCCCCACGCTCAAATAGCACACTGCATGGGTGAGCAATCATTATGCTCAGCACTCATTTAAAAGTAAAGTTGTGTGATTTTCTCATCAGGATAATCTTAGCAGTGATGAGAAACTTCCCTCAGGCTCCAGCCCTGCCCTGCCATGCCCTTCCCTCCTTGCCGATGTTGGCAGTTGGGGCCCCCTTCCTGGCCTAGGCACAGAGTTCTTCCTGGAAGGGAATCAGAGAGCATGGAGATGTATCCTTTGCTCCTACTGGCCCTGGAGGCAGGGGAGGTGTGGACCGGGCAGTAAGAGAAGATAAAAACCTCATTTCTTGCTAAGGGTTAAAAGTAGGGAAAGAGCCACCAACAGTAAGATGACAGAGTAGACCCAGTTCTCCCACTCTCTGTTGACTTGGGCTACTTTGGCAAGATGGCAGCCCAGGGATGACAGTGGATCCAACAGCTGGTTATAAAATCCCTGGAGTACTCCTAGAGTTCTGTCACAGCATGTGTCCCATGCCCCAGAGTTTAACTTCCCATCTATAGCATCCTCTAACATTTTTCCCTTTGAGGTTTCTCTTTTTTCACCTACATACAAATAAAAATGTTTGGAAAAGCATCAGAGGAGGAATACATTTGAAGATTATTTTAACCGCATCTCCTTCCAACTAGCTAATGAGAGGAGCATTCATTTATTCTGCAAGACACTGACAGCAGGTCCGTCCTCAGCCCCAGTGGCCAGTCCCCTCCAAGGCCCTGGGAGTACTGCCCAAGGTGAATTAACACCTAGGTTCTCTAGTTTGACACATGACTTTTTCAACAGACCAGGCACGTCAGGTCTAACCCTACCCTTCTTTCTGTGACTATGCAGAGAGGAAAAGTTCCAGACATTTGCTAGAAATGTGTACATACTGGGCAAGAAGGGCTGGCAGGGGCCAAGTGCTCTGTCCTGCAGTGCTTTGAGAAGGGAAATAGTTCTCTCCAGCAGTCTGACAGCTTCAAGCCTCAGAAGAACTGGAGAGAAGCGTCTGGTGGGCCCTTCACTGCCACTCCTGAATCTGCAGAATACAGCTGGCCATGCCTGTGCGGGGGAGCAGGAACTGGCACTGCCAATAGGTGAGCCCAGAGGAGGGGGCCAGGGCAATTAATCAAATGCCTTTTCTCCAGGATTTTCACTGGCCTCAGATGACAGATGGGGCAGAGACACCCAGGAAGCACTATTTTGGTTTCCAGCTGGGAACGTGCACTAAGTTTTCCTTAATACCCACAGCACCCAAAGGCTTTGCTGTAATACACTTTAATGCATGAAACACTCATAAATTATCCTTCAAATTGTTAGAACTTCCAGCCTGGAACAACTTGGTAAAACCAGCCTAGCAAGCATGCTCTTTTTTTTATCTCTTAAGTCACAAGAGAAGTGAAAGTTCAAGCAAAAAACATCTCCCCTAAGAATCTCACAGAGTTTTTTGAATACAGGAGCACGGTAGTGAAAGGGAGCTAAGCCGCACGTTTAGGACGTCCACTAGAGTGGCAGCTCCCTGACTCCTGAGTCTCTGTCCCTCTGCTACTGCCTCGCTGCCTGACCCCACGTCGCTCCCTGCCCCAACTCTCCATACTATCTTCTCCAACACCTGGCAGCGGACGGCTGGATATAAACCGTGTGACCCACCTAGCAGGTCTGAGCTTTGCGGCTGTCCAGCCGGATCCATGGGGGCCCATGGTACACAGGACCCCTGCACGTGGCGGTCGAGCTTCCCGTGTCAACCTCTGGGACTCCCAGTCCTCTCGTGACAAGCGATGTTCCAGGACCCTTATTCCATTCCCTGCACCAAGTTGATCACGCCCTTCTTGCCACCTCGTGCCTTTACCAGGGGCAACGCAGCACTTTCCGGAGTCCGCGCAGTGCCCAGCCCGCGAGCGCTGTACACTCTCCCTCCGCGGGGCGAGCCGCCACTCTGCCAGCCTCTGCATGCTTGCAGCCGGGCATCCCTCTCTCCACCCGCCTTCGCTTTCCCTCACTTGCGCGCTGTCCCCTTGTAGCTCCGAGCGGGTCCTCCCTAGCAACTCAGTGCAGCTTCTGCTGGCCCCAGGGTTGCCTCCCGGACTTAGGCCATCCCAGGGACCCGGGAATCCCACAACCGGAGAGATGCTCCTGCAGACTAGCCCGCCTGCCGAGGGTCTCCTTCCCTGACACCCATTACAACACTCCTCTCAGGCTGCGTTTCAGCATGCGAGAGCCTCGCGGGTACTCGGACATCGCGCCAGAATGGAATCTATGCACACTGTTTCGGGGAGCCCATCCACCCTGGCCCGCGGTGCCCACTGCACCCCTCTCGAGGCTGGGCTGGGAGAAGCCTTACTCACCGATGCGCTCCCCTCCGCTCCCGGCGCTCTCTGCTGTGCTGGAGCCCAGAGCCGCCGAAACAGGCTTCTTGAATGTTTTTAGCCCCTCCTCCTGGCTCCTGAGTCACACACCCGCTCCAAATCCTGCCCCCACCCCACCCTCTGTTCCCCTTCCCACAACAAACCTCAGCCCAGCACCTGCTGTGGCAGGCGGAGAAGCCCAGCTGCAGGGGGTCCTGGGGATAGATAACTCCCTTGAGGGCTGGCCAGATCCTGCCAGGGAAGACTTCAGACCTCCCGAGGTCAAAGGGAAGTACACGGAGGTCAGAGGGGATTTTCTTGAGCACAGGGAGTGAGGGGGCCCCAGATGCAGGACAAGCTCACAGCTTGGGGCTGGGGGAAGTTGCCTGGGGCTCCCCTCCCCTTCCTGCCCTTCCCCGGCCTTGCCTGCCTCCATCTCCTCAAGCGCCTGTCTTGTGTTGCCTTTGGTGCCCTGCACATCAGCTGTTCCTAGGGAGCTAAACCAGCAAGAAGAACTCCGTGCGTGCGAGGCAGGAGCCAGAGCTTCTTGACACAAATGAGCACAGAGCCTCTCAGACTAGAATCAGCTAGAAGGCTCCCGGTAAGAGCAAATCTGGCTTGGAGGTCAAAAGGTGGAGGACTTCAGGGTCAGGATACCCTGTACCTTCACCAGCCTTAATTTAAGGCCCTGGGTTCCGGGGGATTCCCTGAGTTCTTGATCCCTCTGATGGCTTAGGTAAATCTGTGTGTCTGTGTGCAGTGTATACATTTTTCTGGGCTTAGGGTTCACAGCTTTCCTCAATTTTGCAAGGGGTCTGTGAATCCACACTGATCAGTGAGCCTGCTGTTTCAGGCCAGAGGTCCTACCCAAGTCCCCCTTTAGTATCTACACTGTGTGACTCTTAGGTGAGATTTCCAGGCTGGCTGCCAAGATTTCTTAGGTTTAGTGAACTCAGAGCCTGATAGGAGGACTTGCCTAACTTAGGCCTGCCTTTTGGCTTGAGCTGTTTAAACCCCAGACCCAAACTACCCTGGCAGAAGTATATCTAACCTCAGAATTGTTACCAAACACGCATCAGTAATTATGTTACCATTTCCGGGTCCCTTACACCTCCATCCCTCCCCTTATGAAGTTGGCCGTATGTGTTCACTTTTTCCTTTGGCAAAGTCATGTTGAACTTCTACCCAGTGTAGATCTACAGTGGATTGGGGGCGTGACAGAGGGAGGGTGAAGCACTGAGTCCCCCCGTTGCTGTTGACATCATATCAGTGTCACTCAGGGCACCCTCTGTGGTGCTGTGATGGTAAGGCAGCCCTTTGCACACACACACACACACAAACACCATGGAAAGAAGCTGAGTGAAGAAGCCTTGCCTAGATATTTCCAACTCCTGGATACAGATTGTCTGAGGTCTCTGCTTCTTTCTTTTGCACCTTTGCCCATGTACCTATAGATATCCCATTTATAGATGCTTCGAGAAAGATTAAGTAGGAAGAAATCCCTGGAGTTGGAAGTCAACTTTATCTTTCCTAAGTCAACTTCTAGGTTTTTCAGATATAGGCGGGTGAATGGACACAGTTTGGATATGAGGGCAAGAGGCTAGGGAATACCATAAATGGCCTTTTCTGCAAAAGTAGCACCATAGTCATGGTGGTCTATTAGGAAATTCATCACTGTCAATTAAACAAAGGAATTTCTAGACAATAGTACAAATTCATTCATCAATCATGTCATACAAGTAATAAATTTGTTATTAAGGCACCAGCCCCTAGCCTTACCTAATGATTGACTAAGAATTTAGGGTTCAAGTTAAAAATTTTAGAATAACAAAATTTGATTGTTGAAGACAAAGCTTTATTCTGTGTCCTTGTGGCTTCACCTAGAAGGACAAAAGGGTTTGAGGCACTTGAGACTCTTTTTCATGTGGTGTGTAAGAGGGGAATTTAAGAATGAAGTAAGCAGAATCTAAGTCTACATGCCCCACCCCCAGACTGCTGATCATATTCTTATGGCACATGTTGGTTTAATAAGAGTTCTTTTTCATTCTTAACTAGATCTGTTTCTGCCCCTAAATTTGAAATATCTTGAGTAAATTAGAGGAAGAAACATAAAAGCTTCAAAGACTCCGTGTCGAGAGCCTACTATGTGTAGAGTGCTGTGCAAGGGCTGTGGTTCCTATAGTTGGATAGGTTGTGTTCTAGTGACGGCTTCATTGTAAGGCTCTGTCCACGTCATACCACCCTCTCCCAGGTCCTTCCCTAGGATCTGGCTCACAGTGGCAATCAGCAAATCCAGTGATGGTCAGAGTCAGTCGTGGCTATCAGAAAACCCATTCACTCTGGATTGGTTTCCAGCAGGTTCCATGTCAGGCCAGCCTGGGCTTAGAGACCATGGCCAGGTGCCTTTGCATTTGTCTTTTCCTCCTTCATGAAGGACTCGAACAGAAGTGTCTTTCTCCTGGGTCACTTAGAGAAGGGTCATAGGCCTGGAGCAGCTTTATTTATAAGAATGAAAACAGTCAAGAGGGCAATGGCCAGAAGAAATGGTACAGAGAACCGGAGGATGAGCATGTTTTTTGCACTAGATTTTCTCGAAAGAACTTCGCATCCCGGGTATCAAAATAACCAGCGGCTGATGCATTTGCTGACTTGGATGACAGATTGTGGTGTGTAGAGTAATTGTTAGTTATTTCTGAGGATGCAGAAGCCTGCAGCCATTGAGTGGCTCATCAACAGCAGTACTTAGCCTAGCACAGGCCTCCTGCCTCTCCCTCATCCCATTCCAGCACCAAGACAAAGTACACACACTTATTTAAAACATCAGCAGGCTTAGCAGAGATCTGCCAGCAAGGATGGAATCGTTGGATCTGCTAACTCAACGTGTGAAACAGAAATATTGTCCCAGTTGTGGAAGAAGTGATAGCTTCAACTCAGATTTCTTCTCCATTTTTGTTCTAGCGAGCATGAAGAAGAACTTCAGAAGAGAAAATATTTCACAGTGCTTAATGAGATGACATGACTAAAGACTCATAACCACTCAGCCACTTATGTATGGATAAGGAAACAAGTGGCCAGTGTCAGCATCGAAACTTGGGCTTCTGGGCTCCCACTCTTCTTCTGGCACTGCTTCCAAAAGACCTGCCAAGCGCAGCCTATAGGTAGAGGCCGGCGATGGCGCAGTGGGTGGGGGCCTCCTTGTCCTCTGCAGCGCACCCTTGTCAACATTTGAATCTGCTCGCAACTTTCACCTTTCCGCCCCCTGTAGCCTCATTTTCTCCATCTCTACCAGTCCCTCCCTTTTGCTTGCCAACCTTCTCTTGCCTTTTTTCTCTTAAAGACACCACTGACCCCTCCACTGGACTTCTCAACTTCTTTTCACTGCCAAATTCTTCAGCAAAGTGATCTACATCCAGCATTTCCTTGGCTCTGTTTACCTCCCTGCAGTCAGGTTCCCACCTTCCTCTCCTCCCACTGACCAGTGTATTCTTAAATGTTGCCACTTGCAATTGCCATTAGCACCAAACAATCACAGCAGCATTCATCAAGGGCTTCTCTTATTTCTAACCCGGGGAAAGCACTTCTGTGAGTCCTACCAGCCAGAACTCTCCATTTGTAAGTAAGGAAGCACAAGCTTGCGGAGTTCTTGTCTTGTGGCTGGACACGTGGCAGGGCAGAGATTCTAACCTATGTGGAGAAGCTCACAGCACACCGTATTTCTTCCTCTTTCTCCTGTCAGCCAAGTTCTGCTAACTTTCCTAGTTCCAAGTCTCCTGTCCTGATGACCTCCCTCCTTGAACAGTTTCTCTCCTAAGCTTCTGTGACTGTGGTGTCCTGAATTACTGTCCGTCTCTCTGATTTCCTGTGTATCTCAGGCCTGGGGCTTTCTACTCCCTTTCACACTCAGTCTGTCAAGTATTCTGTTCTGTTTTGCTGATTGCAACCAGATCTTCAACTCTGACCTCTCATGTGTGCCCCCTTAGGCATGAGGATTTTGAGTGTCCCTATGTGCAAGGTTCTCCCTAGTCCTTGTCTAGCCCACCCACAGAGGCTAACTAGGGAGTAGGTGTCCCTCTCACCTCTGACTCTCAGCCTTCCATCCAAGTTCCTTTCTCTTGACTCAGCCACCAGCCACCCCATCATCTCATCAGTGGCGCAGATCAGGGAATACTCCTGTGCCAAGGGCAGGACAGTTCAGCTTTTCTCCTGTGGGGCACTGTAGCCCAGGAAAGCCATCACCTTGGGCCTGACAAGCTTCAGTCATCTACCCACCAAAATAGTGTGATTTTGGGGGAAAGATCTGTCTTCTTTGAGCCATAGTAATTATAATCAGCAATAATTATATTGGGTACATATATTAAATAAATAATATTTGAACACCTGCTCTGTGTCAGTCCTGTTGAAGGTCCTGGGGATTAAATAAGTGAACCAAACATCCTCTAGACACACAGAACTTTAATCTTAGTAATTTGCTAAAATGTACATTATTTAACATGCATTACATACCAGGCCCATAACAAGAAAATGTGGTTTTCTAGACAGGAGAGTGACAAAGGCAGAGACAAACAGTGAAAGCAGGGAGATACCAGAGTCCCTGGGCTGGGAGGACTGAATCCAGGCCTTCCTCTCCAGGTCCAAGCATTCACTAACCTCTCCTTCTCAGACTGCTCTGATTCTGCTCCTATAATGCCTCCAGTGGCTTCATGGTACTGCCCTTGACGCTGTCTTTAGAGGCCTCTCCTGGTCCTTTGTGAGCCCAATGGAAGTGTAGCACTACCCAGTCCACACCACATAGCCCTCAGCTACTCAGGAGTGGGGCCCTTGCCGTGGTAGGCAGACATAACTCAGAGATATGTCAGTGACAGTACCCTGCAGAACATCCTGGCTTCTCTCCCTTCCATGTGATGACAGCTAAGGTTCTACAGTACTGAGACGGGTAGGGGCTTCAAAACTTTAGAATGCTCCTTTAGTGGGGTGTAGGGTAGTTGGGCTCTGCCACATCCTGAGTGACACTCTGAGCCACCATGCCAGTGACTCAGTTTGACACATATAATAAAATCCTATTCAGGGACAGGATGTATTTTAAATACAAGGAAATAAAGATCAAGAAGAAATGTTTCTTGCCATAAAAGAACTTACTAACTAGGGGGAAGCTAGCATACAAATTGGTAAAAAATCTGTAGAGGAAGATACAGAAGCTCAGGGAACAAAGAATTTAACCAGTTTGGAGCTCCAAGGATTCACTGGTGCTCTGATTGGACTTAATATAATTTTGTGTTCTTTAAAGTGGCTTTCAAGGCCTGGTGTCATCTAATCCCTTATATTCCTTCAGTCCCCTTCCTTACTACTTACTTTGCTCTAGTGTCAGCCTTGGCGATTGTGTGTGTGTGTGTGTGTGTGTGTGTGTGTGTGTGTGTGTGTGATGGTACTGGGAATTGAACTCAGGACTTGCGCTTGCCAGGCAGGCGCTTGTTCCACTGAGCTATATCCCCCGCCCCTTGGGAAACTTTTTTCAATTCATTTCCTGAGTGGTGCTAGGATCTCAGGGCCCTAAATATTGTCTCCAATATTTCAAAAACTACTAGCTTTCCTCCTACCTCTCAGTTTATTTGGCCCAATCCCCTTCTTTTGAGACACATCTATTAGAATCTTTGATGACACTTTGGGGTGGGGGTGCTTTCCCTGAAGTCAAGTTCTGATGCCCTTCTAGGTTCCTCTATACCATCTTTATTGCTCAGAATACATGTTTAATAAGTGTTTTTAAATGATGGCAACTAAAACGTCAGGTGATAAAGCTGGAGTAGTCACAGATGAAGTCAAGGAGGGTAGGATCGGGCCAAATGCTGAGAGGTACCTGGGACCTTCACTGGCAGTGCAGGTGACTAACGATGCTGGCAGCTTGAGCCAGGTGCTTGCGAGATGAGCGTGCAGAGACACAGCCACAGTGAGTTCAGGAGGTACACTCATCAGGACGCAGCGAGTGGCTGTATGGGGGCAGAGGGAGAGGAGGGGTTTCCTGGATGTTCTCTGCATTCCTGATTTGCCCAACTAGGTAAAGGCCACTGCCATCTATGAAGATGAGGGGATGGAGAGTAAGCTCATGGGCAGGCTAGAAATCAGAGGGCTTCAGTTTAGGGTTTTATGGGCCAAGAGCGCTGCTGAAGAACATGTGTGAAACACAATGCGGAGAGGTCAGAAGTGACGTCAGGGCCAACAGTTTCCGCACACTGCATACAGGCTCAACGGGACGGTGGCCGCTCTCAGAGTCTCTGGTGAGGACCCAGCTCCTACAGAAGCCGGGCTCCTACTCCTCCGCCGTGCTAACACCCAAACTGCTGCCGGGCCTCGCCTGGAGGCCTAAATGCAGGGGAACAGAGGACTAGCTCCTGCATTTTCTGGTTCCTTCGTACTTGTTTACGTCTGTAACAGTGTTTCCTACAAGGGAAGTGTGGGCTAAAGAGTGAGGGAAAACAAGGATCCTGGGAGATGACTGCCCTGCCCAACCCCTAACCTTCCTTTCTCATTCTCATCTCTGCGGCCTACAGTGAGTGTTTCTCCTACTCTCCTCAGTTGGAGGCCCTCTTAACTTAGTTACTTCTTCGGCCCCCTCTACTCTAGGCTTGTAGTAAGACTCTATGATCTAGCCCTCCAAGCCTGGTTTTTGATATTTTATAGGAGCTTATGGAATTCAGAAAACTTTTTCTTCTCTCTTCTCTTCTCTTCTCTTCTCTTCTCTTCTCTTCTC
>PVLD010013440.1:0-56098 GCA_004027595.1 Dinomys branickii | reverse complement strand
CCAGTGCAAATTCCCTACTATCTTATCTATGATTTGGTATTTCCTTTAATGTTTTTGTGTTAACTAATGTGAAGATAACTATGTAATACAACATCCAGTTCTAATTCCCTACTATATTCTGTATAACTTTGTATTTTCTGTATTGTTTATGGCTTTTCTGGTTCATATGTCTCCATTCTTTTGTCTTTAAAATAAAATTTAAAAAAAATTTATTACTGTGAAAGATGTATTGGTGTTAGTCCTGCTCAGAATATTTTCTCCACTTTGAACAAACTCTTCTCATCATTTTTGAGGCAGTTCTAGGAATGCTCCTTGGTGTCATTGGGGGCAGCCTCAATATCCTGACTCAGTTCAAATTGTTTACA
Organism: Dinomys branickii; assembly: GCA_004027595.1. NCBI lineage: Eukaryota > Metazoa > Chordata > Mammalia > Rodentia > Dinomyidae > Dinomys > Dinomys branickii. The sequence continues at coordinate 55,733 of PVLD010013440.1, read as the reverse complement.
GCAGTTTCTGTCAAACAGAAACATGACTGGGTGTCCTCATTCACCGTATTCACCAGACCAGGCGCTGTGTGACTTCTGACTCTGCCCCAAAGTCAAAACGACTGTACAAAGTTTGAATGGGCTTAAGACACCAAGGCAGCCAAGACACTGCAACGAAGAACATCCACAAAAGGACTTCCAGAGCTGCTGCAGAAAGTGGCAAGAAAAAAAAGGAAAAAAGAGAAGAAAGTGATAAGAACAAAGGACAAAACTTTGAATCAAGAGTGAGTATTTGGTGGGAGATTAACAATTTGTTCCCTCACTGTAACAGTTTCTTTCCATCGAATATTTTCAGTCATGCCCTATACCTTGTTTTCAACCACTAAATGTGTGGTAATTTGTTATTTCACCATGGGGTGCTATCACAGTGTATTTTAAGGAGATGAAAACTGAAGATATAAAAAACAGTGAATAACTTTAAATAAACACTGTTTATATAAGGCCATATAAATAATAAAACATGGGGCATACAAAGAAATTAGAATCAAAATACTAGCAAAAACACACTACAAACAAAATGCTGTTCAGAGCGAAAAATGAAAACATTCTTGTTGCTTAAGGTGAATAATATTAACCAGACATCTAAAGTCAGTTATGTACCTTAAAATTATAAGTAAAAATTTTAAGTAGAATGCATAATTTTTTCTGCTGCATTCTAGTGTAATTTATAATTATAACTTCTTAGATCATTCTCAGATATAACACATTCTCTCTTCATGAGTTTAATCTGCTTTCTATCCTCTGCATTAAGTCTTATTTCATAAAGATCCTATTTTCTTTTTTTATTTCAAAGAGAACAATAAAAAAATCACAAAATACCAACAACATAGAGAAAAACAAAGCAAAAACAATAAAAATGATACAGGGTTTCAGAATAAAATGACAGGAATTAACAGTGGTGTTGGGTATTGTGTCTCAGCAATAAGAAAACAACCAAAACAGCTAAATGGCCGTAATAGTGCAAGGAAGACACGTTACTAAAATATGTTGAATCTGGGAATCCAACAATTCTATTGCAATCTAAACAGACATTTCAGATTCATGATGAGCCTAAACTACTTCCCAGTGGTAGTGTCTTATGCTTCAGTTTGAAAATATAGATCATAGCATCGTAAAAGTTTGCACATTTCAGGTTAAGAGCCCTTATTTATAACAAGAAAATTACACTAAAAACCTTAACAAATCCCAGACATCTCAGAAAGATCTTCTCTTAAGCAACATTAACACCACATGCAACTGCATAGAATACGATTTACTTTCCAAAAGAACTGGGAAATGAGTTGGCGTGATGGACGTTTTGGCCGTTATCAGATATACTACACTTGGCTTTATTCCTGCATAGGGCCTTGAAGGGAGGTCAAGTAGTAACAAGTATCTTTTTTTCAGGACTATGCTGAGAGATAATTTTTCTCTTCTCTTGGTCTTCCAAGATTCAAATCCCGACTAACACTGACATATCACTTAATCATTCCATGGCTGCTTCCTCATCTCAAAATGGGAAAACTGTTACCTCCTTCTCTACTAAGAAGAGGCTTAAGTGAGCCCAACCATGGTTGCTATTATTGTTTCTACTCTGCTATTCCTTTCATCATTTCAGCCCTTCTGGAAAGAAATTAAAATAATAATGTAAAGTTACTTTATGAGAGAATTTCTACACAATATATCTACTGAATATTTATATTATACCAGGCAATTTCTGTTCGTTAAATTCTGTTCTCCTGACAACATTCCAAAGTGAGCTTTTATCTTCATTTCACAAATGATGTAAACACAGTCCACAGAGGTTAAATAATTTCACTGTGAGCACACAGATTGGAAAGTGATGAGAAAAGACCTAAGCCCTACCCATAGCTCTACTGATACAAGCACATTTTATCTGAAAATAAACGTGATCCTATGCACTTCTGTTCCTTGGATGAAAAACAATTCTGGTTGCGATAGGAAAGATGCACAGGCATGTAGCTAGTTATTGGAATGAGGGCTGGGAAAAGTCACAGTGCTCCCGCTCACAGACTCTGTGACTTTTGTGAATCATCTCTCTTTCCTCGTTTTCCACCCTGGCAAACACAGGAACTTGGACATTCTGATGGACTTGTCCATTTAATTCCTCCAAATCTTAGCTTCCTTATCCATGAGTTGGACAGAGTCTAGTGCTAGCATTGCCTCTGAAGCTTCCCTGCTAACCCATCTGGTGTATCAGCTGGAACGATTTGAACAGCCAGGGGTCAGATGCTCTGAGGCTATTTTTCTCTCCACCTTTTGTCACCCCATGTAGGCTGTCTATGAGGCAGACTTCCGGTAGCCAGATTTCAGGCCTGCTGGCTAAGGCACCAATGGTTAGTATCCTAAGACTTCTAGGGGAAGATGCAGAGTCTTTCCTAACTTCACCTCAGGAGTCACACAGCATCACTCTGTGTCTCTCTGTCTCACTGTCACCCAAATATATGAGGAGTGTTGAAGTTTCATGTATTTATTGCAGTAAAAGAGACATTGCCATCGATCTCCCTCAAAGTATCCCCTCACGTAGAAGACACAAATTTCATAATTCTTGCCTCTTTCTGACACAGTTCTGGAAGTTCTTTTCATCGAGGGTCTTTATAAGAAGTGGTAAAAAATATGGTGAATTCTGCTGCCAGTGCCACCCAATTGAAAGGTGGGCTTGTGGAAACATTCAGGTGTGTCCTCTTATGTCCTGTTCACTGGCAATGTCTAACTTCTGGATCTTCCCCCAAATCAAACAATTCACAAAGATAAATGTCTGACATTGATTGAGGACATCAAGGCAGGCAAAACAGTGCAACTGGACATGAAAGAGAACTTCCACAGCTGCTGCAGAAAGTGGCTAGAAGGTGGGATAAGTGTGTTCAAAGCAAGGGCAAGAACTTTTAGGGAGATTAATGGCAATGTGTCTCTTATTTAACCTTCATCGTAACTTCCATCACACTTGACATTCATCAAAGAAGTCACCAAGTTCAGCTCATGTTGAATAGGGAAGAACCCAGATGCCACTTCTTGATAGGAAAAATGTCAAAAAATCGAACACATTCTTCTATATCTTTTAATGGGCCTGAGCTGGTGGATCAGTGGTAGAGCTTTTGCCTTGTATGCACAAGGCTCTGGGTTTGATCCCCAGCACCACACACACACAAATCTTTAAAACCCACTAAATGTTGCTCTAAAACATAGGCATTGTTGCTATCAAATTTTATCCAGCTGGGTATCATTTTCTCTGGAGATTATTAACAGCAAACGTAAAACCTCTCACAATGTCAATTCTAATTGCCTTCTTCAGATGTGAAATTGCTGCATTCTCAAGAACTGTCCCTCCAACTTTTATCTTTGCCAAAATGCAATATAGTCTGGAAAGAAAACACTCATAAAAAATAGTACTAAGCATGATGTTATCTCAAGCCAAGTCCATTTTTCAAAGCTCATCCGCTTCAAAGAGATTGCTCTCCATTATGTCTTATGTGTATTGATATGGATAATGATGAAGGGACTGTAATAAGCGTGTTGGGGTCTTTGGTCACTTTTACAAATATCACTGGTGCTTTCCATGATGTAGCTATGAGGTATGCAGCCCAGAAAGCAAGCAAGGTGAGGAGCATGGTCCTTCCTACTAGGCTACCATTAATTCCCCATAGAATATGTGCCCCTCACTTCAAATGCCCTGAGCCCATCCTTCTTGCCATGTTTCTGAAGCAGCTCTGGAAGTCCTCTCTCATGAGTGTCATTAGTTTGCTGTTGTAGCTGCCTTGATGTCCCCAGTAAACTAAAAATGTTTGCCCTTTGTGGTGTTTATGAATTTGGGGACGGGACTGCTAAAGTGTCGCAGCTCTATCACTGCCACTTGCTTAGCCAGGGCTGATTCCCAGGTCTTCTGATTCTTCAGCCTTCATTCAGTTATTGTACACAGCCTCTCAAAACTGCCACGAAGCTTGCATGAATTTTCTACTTGAGAATCAAATGCATTAAAAATACATCTCTGAATAGTTATTTCATAGTAAATGCCATGCTATTAAGTCCATTCCCCTGAAATTGACAGTGGCAAGAACAACTCGTTTTAGGAGTGACAAGTTCTTTAATTATCTCAGAACTGAATCAGGAGATAGGCCCAGTTTCTTTGAGCCATTTCTACCAATCCACAATTCATAAAGGTATCTAATCTAGTATGAATTCATTTACTTTTATATGCCAAAAATAATCTCTAATTCTGGAGCTCTGTATTATTTTTTTAAATGAACTATTTAACATTGTAAGCTACCTATAACTTTGTTGAGGCTTTATCAGCTAGTCAGCTTTTTCTCTAATGAAAAGTGACAAATTTTTAGACTCCATATCTACCTTGGTCATGAATTACCCTAGTTTTTGTTTATTACAGAAGATCATGATTTCTCTTCTGATTGTGAAAGACAGCCTTGGTTATTATGTTAATCTTGGTTGGCAGTTTTTTCTTTCAAGTTTTAAAACACATTATTCCATACCCTCCTGGCCAATTGTGTGTCTGCTGAGAAATCTGCTGTTAGTTTCATGGGGTTGATCTTAAATGTGCTTTGATACTTTTACCTTGCAAATTTTAAGAGTGCTTTCTTTGTCCTGTATGTTTGATAGTTTGACTATAATATAGTGAAGTTTCTTCTGTAACTTTGGCTTCTATAGACCTCCTGCACCTGGATATTCATTTCTGTCTGATGATGATTAGGGAAGCTTCCTGATACTCTGTCATTGAAATGGTTTTCTATGCCCTACCCTTAATCTTTATTTCTTCCTCTCAAAGTATGCTGGTGTTATGAATGTTTGATCTGTTAGTTGTCCCAGAGATATTTTATGTATTCTTCACTTTATCTGTCTGAATGGGATGTTCTGAAAGGCCTGTTTTCACATTCTGATATTCATCCTATTATTTGATCTAATTTGTCAGTGGTTTTAATTGAATTTTTATCTGACTTACTGAGTTCTTCATTTTTAATATTCCTGATGATTGTGCAAGTTCTACCTTTTTGCTGAATTTGTTCGTATGCTGCAAAGCTTCATTAACTCTTTATCTGTATTGTCTTGGTTATCACTGAACACATTTTTAAAAAATCATTCTTTTGAATTCTTTATGAGGCATTTCATGTACCTTGACATCTTTGGAATCTTTTACTAGAGAGTTACACACTTTAGAGTGCCTTGATGTATTGGTTTGCTATGCAGTGTTGAGCATTTTCAGCTGGCTACTGTAGTGTAATCTCCCTGGAGCTTCTTTGACTATTATTAGAGAATCTGCATGTCCTTACTGAAGTTGAAAAGATCCACTGTCATTGTAAGTCTTGCAAGAATGAGGACACTCTAGCTACTATACCAGTGTGCTGAAGAGAGCAGTATGTGGGGGGTGAACTCTGTGGTTACCCCTACATGAGAGGGTAACCCCTGTTGGGTGATGGGGGTTTCATCCTGCACAATTGATACTGGCCCTGTTACTTGAATGCCCTCACATGTAGCACTTCCTGCTCCAGTACTGATGAAGGGCCTAAACCACATGTCCTATGATTAGACATAGGTATGGGTCCAGGTGTTTCAAGGGAAGAGAAGGGAGCAGTAATCACAGTACCTGTTCCCTAGAACTCACATAGTCCTGTCAGCAGGGCATGATCAGACAAGCTACAAGAGTGACCAATGCAGAGGACCCACCTAGGTGTATTAGCAATACAAGTTTGTTATCCCTCTGTACTGCTACTATGGCCATGCTCACCCAGGAGCAGGCCCTCAAACTCCCCCTAACTGTGCATGCCTTTGGATACTTTTATAGCCCCAATCCTCTCATTTGTTGGGCCCATCAGGGATCTAGTGGGAGTGGGTCATTGCTACCTTGGGTAAATTCCTCTCTGCTGAAGTGCTTGGGGGAACATAGCACCTGGCAGGTTTTCTCTCTAGACCTTAGGCTGTGTATCCCAGGGCCAGGGCACAGCAGAATGTCAAAGCTTCACAGGCCGCATGGAAATAGCTCAAAACCACCCCAAGCTGCCTTGCCTCTCCAGGTGCAGGAACAAGGCGAGCTCAGCCTTCCTTCTCTGCCTGGCTCTGGCAAAGAGGTTGCAAGAACTGTGCAGGCAGGCTCATGAAGCAGGTGACTGGCCACATCCGCCATCTCAGAGGGACGGCTCCCCAACTGCCTCACCCCACCCTGGTTCCTGAGGACAGCGTCCCCTGCCTCCATCTGTGTTGGAACATTCATTCCCCATAGCAGAGCACTTTCAGTAGGTTTGTGTTAAAGTTTCTTTGAGCCAAGTCTGGCTCGTGAGGAGGCTTCCCACTGAGCCAGAGCAGTGAATGTCTACAGGGTCCCAGAGATGGGAAGAGGCAGGGCTTCCTGACCCCAGGAGAAGTCCAAATTCAGAGTATGGGTTCTTTTTCAAGATGGCCCTGGCTACGGCACCTTGGGGGACCTCTGGGAGATGAAGTGAACCCTTCTTTCAAAGCCAAACTACTATGCAGATTCTGTGCCTTTTATCTGTTTAGGCTCTAAGCCTGGAAAGGCTGTGAAATCTTCCAATAGCTAGAACTGCCATCATCCACAATGATCAAGTTGGCTAGGGCTCTTTACTATTTCACTTGTACTCTGCAGGGGTCAGGGGGAGCTTTCTTTCCTGAGGCTGGGAAGTGAGGGTGGAAGATGCTGGGAATTTTTTTTATATATTTATAAGGAACACACATTAAACTCCCTAGTTTCCAAAGAGTTCTGTTCTCTTGAAGAGAAATTATTTTAATTTGTGACATTTTGTTTTTATTCTATACAGTATTAAGTATTAGCAATTGAGTCTAGCAAAGTAATAATGCATACTTGTGGCTATTCTTTGTTCACGTGGCTAATTATTAAATAAATATAAATTTTTTCAGTATGTGCTGTGTTAAGGGTCCTTCCTCAAGAGGATTAAATAAATTATTAGCTAAATAAAATAAATGCCAAAGTAAAATAAATGCCAATAAATAGGACAATACACTCCTATTGATTGTTGTTAGACATTGGAACATATGTAAACTTTAGCCAAGATACCTATGGGACTAAGCCCCTGGGCATCTAAGACCTTAAAACCTCTGGCACCCTTATGTAATGATTTATGCTTTTCATGGCAATGCATGGCCTAATTAGATTATAGCCATTATTCAGAGAGTATGCTAAAGTCATGGCACTTTTGTCCTAAATTTGTGATGCTTATTTGCATAGAAGAAAAGAAACAATATCTGCACATTCTTTGGTCAGAGCCCTTTGCTGTTTTCTTGTTTTATATGTTCTTCCTTAGTTCAGGTTGCTATCACAGAATTGCATGAACTGAGTGGCTAACAAAACACACATATTTATCATAGTAACTTTATAGCATAATTTCAAGTCAGGGATTGGGATGCCTCCTGCCTTGCTTTTGTTGCTTAGAATAGTTTTAGCTATTCTAAGTCTCTTCTGGTTCCAAATAAATTTTAGGATTGTTTTCTCTAATTCTTTGAAGTATGCTATTGGTATTTCAATCAAAATTGCATTAAGTCTGTATAACAATTTTGGGAATATGACCATTCACAGTGTCGGTTTTTCTATCCAAGAGCAAAAGATACCTTTCCATTTTCTGAAATCTTCTTCCATCTCCTTTTTTCAGAGTACTGTAGTTTTCATTGTAAAGATCTTTACTTCTCTTGTTAGATTGGTTCCTAAGTATTTCATTTTTCTGTGAAAGGTGTGGTTCCCCTAATTTCTCTCTCAGTGAATTTATGATTTGTGTACTGGAATGCTATTGATTTTTGAGTGTTGATTGGCAAAAAAAAAAAAAGACCCAGGGTTTAATGGAACAGATTAGAAGATGCAGAAACAACTCCAAACACATTCAGCCAACTTATCTTCAACAAAGCTTTTGTTTTTTGTTTGTTTGTTTGTTTTGTTTTTTTTTTCAACAAAGCTTTTGGACAGCAAAATAAATCATCAAGAGAGTGAGGAGACAACCCACAGAGTGGGAAAAAAATTCTACCAACTTTTTCAGACAAATGACTACTATGTAGAATTAGTATTAAGAACTCATAAAAATTAGACCCACCAAATTTAAAGACCCAATCTTTTTGGGCATCTGAAATGAATAGGCATTTCTCAGATGAAGAAGTAGAAAAGGCAAATAAATATATATAAAAATGTTCAGCATTGCTGGTCATTCAAAAGATACAGATTAAAATAACTCTGATGCTCCATCTTACTCCAGAAAGAATGGCTATTATCAAGAAATCAACCAATCATAAATACTGATGGTGCTAAGGGGAAAAGGGAACACTTCTCCACTCTTTGTGGGAGTGTAGACCGATGTGACCACTATGGAAATCAGTGTGAAGGTTCCTCAAAATAATTAAAACTAGAGGTTCCATTTGACCCACCTATTCCTTTTTGGTATCTTCCCAAAAGAATTAAAAGCATCATACCACAGCAATATATATGCATTCGTGTTTATAGCACCACAGTTGATAATAGCTAAATCTTGGAAGCAGCCCAAATCCCCATCAACTAAGGAGTAGAAAAGATGCACTTCTTTTTATACAGTGAAGCACTACCTAGCTATAAAGAAGGATAGCTTGAGACATTTCTGACTAAATGGATGCACCTTGAGGCCATACTCTTAAATGAAATAATTTGGACACATGTGTCTATATCACATTGTTTATCTGGTGTGAGAAACTTGGAAGTATAAATAAGAACCAAAATGTATAATAGTTATTGTAAAGTAGTAAGAAAATATTCAAATGAGAAGAGGAACTGGGGGGAAGAAGGGAAAAGAAAAAAATGACAAAAAAAGCAAAAATGGAAGCAAAGCTTTTGTAAATAAGGAGAGGAAGAGGCACTGAAGGGAGATGAGTGGGGAAGAAAAGAAGAATCAAGATAGATCCTGTACAGATATAAATTCCCTATGGTGAATGTGATCATTGTGTATATCTAAATTATACCAATAAATTTAATTAATTAAATTTTTTAAAACCACACACACCACTCACACCTTGATCAGCTGAGAGCCTGAAACCATGTGGCAGCATGGCTGAGCTCTGGTGAGTGTCTTCTTCCATGGATTGAAGACCACAATCTTTCTTCTTATCCTCAGGTGATGGGAAGAAAGGGAAGAGGACCTGAAGTCTCTTTCCTAAGGTCACCAATACCTTTGTGAGGGCTCCTGCTGCATGCTCTAATCCCCTCCTAAAGGCCCTAACTCCCAATGCCATTGTCCTGGGAGTTAGAATTTCAACATATGAATTTCAATGGAACATAAACGTTCTGTCCATAACATGTTCTTAGCTGCAAAGAGAGGACAGAACCCTGCTGTTCATCCAAATGAGGCAGAAGAAAGCTGTCATGCAATGTCTTTGCACCTCTTATGACTTTTCCTAGGGAAAAATAAAGTGATCAGAACATCTCGCCTCTGTTTGTACAGATCCCATGCCTAGCAACTTCTGCAGGGATCCTGCTGTCATCTGACACATAAAAAAACTCTTATCTCTGTCTTTAGCATTGGCGACATAGAGCTCCAAATCATTCCAGTGGTTGAGGGTTTGCACATTTCTCCAGAGCACTAAGAAAAACATTGTATGGATCTGGATATTGCAGGGCATTAAACTTGATAGAAAAGAAAAAGCAATAAGACACGTTGATGGGTCTGCTTTCTGATATCCTGAAATTCCTATCCCACTGTGATCAAAAATTAAAATGGGATCTCTCCTGCTGAAAGAGCTCCCTAAGACTGGCAAAGTCCATAATATACATTGAAGTAGAGAAATGAAGAGAGAAAAATCATCCACATGGTCCAAGAAAACCCACTGAGCCACATTTATAGAGCTGTGGAGGATGTTTGCACTTTATTGATCCAGACTATCTTGCTGCAATTATTAAGCTTCTCAGGTTATTTTTTATTTCTCAGTTTTGTATGCATAATATTTAACATGTGAGAAGTAACTTGAGCACCAAAGGCTGAATTCCAACTTCACATAACTCTGATTTTTTGTGTGGAAAGAACTAAGGAGATCATGCTCTGCTCCTTTCAGCAGGGCACGGGGATTAGTGGCCTTCTTCCCCCTTCATGTGCTGAAAGCTGAAATTACTCGCTTCTCAGATCTACAAAGCCTGTCCAGCACTCAGACAGCCGGGCCCTGTATGCTCATGTACTTAATAAATATTTCTGGATGATGCTTAAAGCTCTTAAAATAAAGTGCTAAATAACAACAATCATAGACTTTGGCAGTGCGCCCTCTTAGCGCATCTTCAGCTGTTACATGAGCAGCTCTAAGCAAAAATTAGCCTGTGGGGCTCTCCTTAATACTCTGCTAAAAATAAGCTACATCATCTCTCATTTTGGTGTTCCTGAGGTCACCAGCATCTCATGTACTCCAAGTGCCTGTCACATCAGTACTCGTGAGCTCAGGAAGATGACATCTAAAAAAAGCCAATACTTAAATCTTAGTGGATTTGAGGAAATAGAATATCCTCTTCAGGACCGAAAAACACATGGCATTTTCAGATTACTGATCATGAAAAATCCAGGTATAAATTGATATCATATGAAGTGTTGAGCTAAGATTTTTCTCTTCCCATTTTTAATCACCTGCTGGACACCTGCCCAGACATTTAGGATGGAGCTTTGCAACCCATAGAGGCATGTTTATTATTACTACTATAAGAGCAGAACAGAGTCCATGACAAAATATCAGAAAGGACCTAAGTCATGTTTATCTCAGAACACAGTCTTGACAGTTAAATTAATAAGGAAATGGAGAGCAAAACACAGGACAAAATGATAGTGACCAGTGCTTTTGTTCCTTAGGTGCCTAAAATACTCAATTCTTGATGATGTTTTTAAAAGAGTTTTGTTTTTCAAAGTATATGGAGATTTCTTTTTTGCAGTATGTCATAAAAGCTTCTCCTGGTAGAACATGTGAGCTCTTTCTAGTCTCAATGACTGACTGTTTTAAACTTTCTTTCCTTTTCGCTTTAGAACGTGCCTCCAGCACTGGGACATCTTGCCCCTTATGTTCTCTTTCTGGTCCTAAATGAGCTCTGCCAAATACTAACTGGATCCTTCAGATGATAAGTAGACATCATTGCCAGATCAGAACTTATGCATCACCAGGATCAGTATCAAGTTCCGTGTTTCAGTGCCAAAGACTTCCCAAAGCAGGGAGTAATAGTGCTATGTCTCACTTGTTACAAATATGTCACCTACTTTCACTAAAATGTCCTAAGTATTAAGTACCCACTTTTCCATTATTAATGACCCAATTCATTTTTTCCCAAACCCCCTTATTAAATTAATCTGAATGGAGCCCAATGCCCTTCTTGAGCAGATCCCACAAATCCAGAGCTAGTTGGAGAAAAAGTAAAATATCAATTCCACATTCTTATAAATATTCAGGCTCGCATATTTTCATCTAAAGTTCATCTTGTTAATGTCAGCCGCCATAATTTATTGACCATGTAAAAATGTTTCAGCACGGAAAGCGGAGCAAATGACTGAGAATAAATCAGGCAGCGCTCCTCCACAGGCCACGGTGCCGTCCAGAAGACCTTCATTTTTAATTTTTCCTTCAAGCGCCAGCTGGGACAAATTGGTTAGCAGTTCATCGTGGGAGCAATTCCAGAGCTCATTCATTTCAACTCTAAGGACTTTTCAGTGTCACCAAAGACAGCCAACGCATACCCGATGACCTCATAAAAAGCACAATATTTGGTGGTTTAGAAAAACTACCATGTATGCTGCAGTCCTTAGAATTCATCATCTAATTTCTTCTATCTCCTTTTCCCACTGGGTAAGAAATCTCTGTCAACACATGTGCCATTGGCCTATTGTTCTTCCTAGCATGGTTACTGAGCTTGCCTCTCTGTTCTCCGACAGAGAAAAGATGTTCTCATAATATGCAGGCACCACAAGGAAACATAAAACACACAAGGTTAACATCACTACCCGTCATCCCCATCTTTGTGAATCTACCTAGGGAGAAACGATGCATGGTTTTAAACAACATGACTCTTTCCTATAATCCTATGTATTAGGAATTGACATTGTCAAAGCTCACTTTATTTATTTTTATCTTTCAAACAGAACAACATATGTTGTGTTTGCATTTGAAAGCAATCTCAGAAACAGAGTCTGCATGTGTATGCAATTGGCCAGAAATTCACATTTCCCTCAGACACAACTGTGAACAAAACACATGTTTTTCCATCTCAGAAGATGGAAAATCCGGCATTATTTTTTAGGCTTTTGTGGCATGCCTTCTAAAATCAGGGCATATTTCTCCATGCGCATTTTCACAAATGTCAATGTTGATACATTCATCAGATCAGATGAGCTCAATCCCTTCGGCACCTGCAGAACTTGTACTCTTGAAAATATTTTTCCTCCTAACTTTTCAATTTGCTCCTAAGAATTATAATTTTTTTGACTAGTGATATGTGTGAAACACAATCCTCTCTCTTCATTTCACATTGAAGGAAGGGGAGAATTTTTGTATCGTTACTCTTTATTTCAGGTAGATCAAAGAATTATCAAAACTCATGAAGGAAAGAGAAACCAATCAGCCACTAGAATGTTACAAGTGACAAAATAATGTGGTACAAATTGAGGAGGTTAAATGCAACCACTGCTTAATCACAAATACGTTGCAAATAAAACAGAAGAGATCATTAGTAGATCAGAGAAATATTCATTTCTTTTGGCATTTAGGAGAGAAAAAAACAAAGCTTTTTTCAAAATTCTGTTATTTTCAAAATAAAATTTGTCACTAAGAGTTTGGAAATGTAGGCTTTCATTTTAGCTGTGCTCATTCATAAATAAAATGACCAAGAAGCCAGTCAGACAGAGGTTAGACAGGAGAGAGAAAAGCACATGCCCCAGGAGCAATGCGTGCAGTACTGAGAATGACAGGATGTTGACCATGGCTGTATGAGGTGAGAGGCTTCATTCAACTTGTGAAGGAACAAACTCTGAGCTATACATTTGCTACAGGTGTTTTGGGAGATGTATGGAGTTTTATCTTTATTTCTTCCAAGTATGTGGTTGATTTTCTTTTTTTTTTTTTTTTTTTTTTTATTTTAGAAACATAAAAGTACAAAAACATATTGACAAACAGACACCCATTATCGTAGAAAATAGTACAATCACAACTAATCTATAGACAAGGTGATATGGTCTCAACAGTAGTTGTTGCTTTATCCATTGATATCTTCGAATTGTAGATGTATGGACCCATACACAGACATGCAAATTTAGTCAGACAGTTTATCCTCTCAGCAACAGAAAAAAAAAAAAAAAAAAGAAAACACAAGAACCAAAAATCCAAAGACAAGAAAGAAAACAGGCATACATCAACAACAGCAACAACATCAACAACAACAACAACAGAAAAAAAAACACCGCTTGTTGCTGCTTTACATATTGTTATATCACTTAATGCTAAGCAACAATCGAAGACAGGATATTAGATTAATAGTGTATATCTGTATGTGTTAGCCTGAACACACACTTCGAAGATAACAATATGATTTTCAAGGCGATGGGCAGAAAAACTATCCACTGAGCTGAGAAAATTAATAAACTTGGAATATCATATACTTACTTGATAGTTGAGTAATTTAAGAAGTGGTAGCCGTTAAAATCAAGAGCAAATTTTTATTTTCTAGTATGTTGTCAAGATCAATGTGACTTTATTCAACTTTTTCTTCATATTATGTCGCATGCCTTTGGCTAGCACCAAATGTGACATCCCTGAGTTAAATGTCCTTATACATACCTGTGGCCAAGGAATTTATTGGGGATGTGCTATCTCTGGGACAAAGTCCTGAGGGCAACTTGTCTTTACCCATAAAATGTGTCAAAGCTTATTTTCCCTTGTCTGAAATTCTGTCTTGTTTGTATTGTTTTGGGATTATTTTCTAAATGTATGTGTATTTGTTAATGTGTTTTCCTTCTTTTATCTTTAAAATTTAACAAAAACCATACTTTTCCTCCACCTCAAATTAGACAGGGCTGTTCAATGGCACAGTGCCTTCCTGGCAAGGATGAAGTTGTGAGTTCAATTCCTGATACTAAAACAAAAAGATTCAAATTAGAAAATTTATGCATGATGCATATGAAATACGTCAATAAATCAAATTTTTTCTCAATTTTTACAACTAAAAGAAGCATTAAAACAATCTAAATCTCAGCAGTGAACAGATGTAAGTAGGTGCATAAATATTTATGGGCAACCCAGTCATCAAAATTCACTCAGGAGTTTTCAAAGCATAGAGGAGACTGACGTTGTTGATAAACCAGCATTTCAAATTATAAAATCGGTTTTAATTCTTTTTTGGGCACAATGATAAAGAGAGCAAATTTTAAGTAGGGGCAGGCCCTTTCTTTGCTTTGAAAGGGGTTCTTTTAACTTGAAAATATATGATGACAAAAAGGTCAGCTGAAATGATTTGAATCTTGGCTTTGGAATGAGTGTAACGTAGTTGACTAACAGTTAATTAAACTATACACCATCATCAAACTTGAGTCACACGTGGGAATATACACAGTGTGACTATCTATGGAGCCTCACTGTTCTCTACGTTGCAACATTGCACTTGACAGCGCTGGGTGATCATATGTTTCAAGTTTGTGCCTGTACATGTTTTATTATAACATTGTCCCTTTTCATTCTCAGAAGAGAGACAGGGTGATAAATTTTATGGCTGCAGTATTTAAAACCCAAATAGCTGATATGGTGTCTGAGCACAAACTCTTTTATTTTCTGGTTTTTCCTGTGTTGTATCTCTCAGTGCACTCAATAAGAAAAGCTTTATAAGTTTCTCTATTTATACTTACTTAAAGCTTAATCCTTCATAAATTCTTTATTTTTCTTCTATAAAGAAGTCAGCAAGCACATATCTAGTGCTCCCACTCCACATTTGGGACTAACTGCTATCTCCTAGCTGTGTATAGTCCAAGATCCTCCAACGTGAAATTGTTCAGTTCGCTCTAGGTCTGTGATTTGTGGCTGTTCAGAACTGAAGTCTCTCCATCATCCTCAGGACAACTTTCCTTATGTTTCCCTTCATTCACAGTTGTCCCCAATCCCAGAGCACACACAGCTATATAACCAAATACAATCAAGATAGACCTACAATGGTAAAGGACAAAGTACATGCACCTGTGATAATCTGATGCCTCAGTGAGACTTTGCTATTTGCTTCCTACATGTCATGATAGGTTAGTTGCACTAAGATTTAGGGAACATATTTAGAGACTGAATCTATCCCTCAGCTGCTGCTGGATAAAGGTGTTTTAGTAGAAAGGAGCTTAATTTGAGATGCTCAGATCCAATTCCTGGATACCAGCTGGTTCAGGGAGAAGGAATGTGTTTAAGATACACTCTGGAGTGGTAAATGTGTTTTCTGCGGTCATCAGCCTAGTCTTTGAAAGCTATGTCTCAGGTTGTGTCTCCTTGTGTTTCAAGTTCCTTGTGTTTCAAGTCCTAAAATCTAGATCTAGGCTCAATCTAAAAGGAGAAAGGCTTCCCTGCTTATAAGAGCCCAGTGGTGGGAACGCCAGGGTTATCTTGATAAAGGCAGAGGGAAGAGGTGAAAAAAGTGATGAAAAATATCACCAGTAAAGCTGACCACTCAGCACCTGGCGCCCCTCTGCTGGTCATTTGTGACAGGCTCTGACAGCAGTAACAGCTGCTGCTAAACACAGTAGCCCAGTGTGAACAGAACAGAGAACATACCAGCAACAGCAGGCAGAAATCCACTGTCCAGATTAGTGGGGAGATGGAAGAGGATGCAGGTTGAGCACGGACTCTGTCATAAAAGCTGCTGTGCAAATATCTATACTCTGCCATTACTGAAATTGGTGCCAGCTGTAGAAATAAGGATATGTGGGATAACGGCCAGTTGACTATTTCACCTACAGCTCTCAGCCAGAAACTTCCAGGAGCAAGCAAACCACGTTCAGAGAGTTGTACGTGTCTATCTCATAAAGACTGAACAACTGACAAGAATATTAGTTGATTTCCTTTCCATAATTATTTAGCTCGATCTTCTTATTAATGCTGCAAATCCTGAATTTACAAAACCTCCATTTTATGGACTAAAATGGATCTTGGAAAGATTGATGCAATTTACCTGAGTGCACAGAAGATAAATGATGTAGCTGAAACATGAACACCGACCTGACTAACTCCAACGGCAGTGCTCTCTGCTCTGGGCTCCGCTACCCTCTGAGAGCCCAGGACAAACAGTGGAAACAGTCAGCATGAACACAAGGACAACTCCCTGTCTATCTCATGTCCCCTGCAGAGGGAAACAGATGTAGAACAAAATGCTCCAGCTCTGGGCTCTGAAACATTCCATTTTTGAAACTGAAATGCAACAACTGAGAAGCTGCTGATGAAGCGGTTGAGCCCTGCCAGTCCCTGCTCGGAGGGCAGTTTGGTGTAGAGAATGTTGGTAATCACTGTAAACGGAGTAGACTCTCAGCCCGGGGAATGCAGCCAGGGCCTAAGTAGTTCTGGCAGCAGCATCTATGCTGTGGTACCAGGAGGTACATGCTTTTCACATAGAAAATAAAAAATAAGAATAAACAGATTGTCTGGAATTCTTCCAGCTCCTCCCACCCCAGCCCCAAGGCTTATAGCCCAGTGCTTTTAGTCCCAAATGTGGTTTTCCCCGTTAAATGCTTGCAGTATCCAGGTGAGGTATTTGTGGTGTGGGAGGATGGTGGCTCTCTGCAGAGAACTAGCAGAGCACCAAGAAGTGACAGATGCTGGGACTGCAGGGCCAAAGGTAGGACAAGGTGCCTTCTGAGACTAAGCACCAGCAGCTTTGTGTGGGGGCTGCATCTCCGAAAGAAAGGTCGCCTTTCCCTCAAGGGAGGTAGACTAGGAGGGTGCTTTTGTAGCAGAAAATGCCCCCTACAGCCAGTATACTTCAGTTTTTGGTTGCTCAGGTAATAGTTCCATATCTGGTTGCCTCTTAGAAACGGCTGGTCACTGAGAGGCATAGCTGGTCACTATGATGCACATTGTATAAACAACTCTCCCATTGACAAGCCATTCTGCCTCTGTCCTTCCTGCTTGCTTATCCCATATAAGCTTTACACCTCCAGAGATTGGGGCCTGATATTTTGAGAGTGATCCTGATCAGTGCAGTCGATGTAAATAAATCTGCCTCCAAATCCTGGGTGTCATTTCGGTGTTTTCTGCTTGCCATTGCACTTTAAGAGCCTCACAGACATCAAAGAGCAAAGGAAAGTTTGGAAGACTCATGAGCATGGGATGGAAAGGTGGGTTCACTGCTTAGCAGCCAATTCTGTAGTTATCCCTACTGAAATCAGAGTGGTTTTTAACATCAACACGAGCAAAGACTGACCTGCCCTTAAAATTCCATTACACTGAAACTATAAGGAATATTTCTAAAAAGCAGGAATCTATCTCTCATGTTTCTTGTGTGTATCTTTTTATGGCTAAATCTGTGGAAAAAGAAGATAATTCCCAATTGGTAATAATATTTATTGTCCATTTTTTATCTGTCTTCTATGCTGAGCTTTAGACGTACTGTCTCAACTATCCACAAAATATTTGCAAAGTATTTTACAAATAATAGTTGGCATTTGATGAATAGCTACTCTGCATGTTACAAATGATTTACATATATCATTTAACTTGATCTTGCATAAACCCCATATTTTCTCATATGTTAGAAATCAGTAATAGAAATAGTAATGACTACTTAATAATAATAGCTATTGTAATGTAGCAAACTTACTCTGTGATGGGCATTGCCCTAAATATTTTTCATGCATTAAACCACTCTATGAAACAAGAACTATTATCATATGCAGATCACAGATAAAATATTTGGGTAAAAGAGTTTACATAATTTACCAAAATTGCACACTGAATGGAGATGAAAATCTTATCAGTTCGAGTGCTGTTTACCATTTTAACTGCTGCATAATATTTCCTCAAAATGGAGGACTGTCATGTCTCAGAAAAGGTTCATAACCCATCTGAGATTATGAAGAATAGACTTAATGAGAAATTCAGTCCCAAGGCTTGTTTGTTTTTTCTTCAAAGCCTGTTTTTTTGTTTTGTTTTGTTTTGTTGTCTTTATCACCAGGCTGGCTTGTGGAGAGTTTCTTTACCAACGGGACTCTACCTTAAAGCAGACTCCTGCTTGTGGGGACCCAGAGTCCCGCTCTGTGTCTATGAATGGAAAAAGGATGTTGCTGACCCAAAGACTTGGTCTTCCAGGCACTGAAAGGCTAAGTACAGTGTTCCAAAGTGAAACAAGGTTTTCAAAGGTTCTGTAAATAGTGAAAATAAGACTGACACTTTTGGCTGAGGGAAAAGTAATACAGTACAGCTTGAAATATATGTTTAATTTAAATTCTGCTGACAGAAAGTGAAAATGGATACTTGTGTTCTTTAAGAAATACCTCATTCTTTCTTTTTCTTCTTTTCTTTTCTTTTTTTTGAGTTGCTGAGAATTAACCTCAGAGCCTTGCACACATGTGAGGTAAGTGCTCTGTCACTGGGCTGTGCCACTGGCCCTAGACATACCATCTTCTAAGTCAGGGAAACCATCCAGCGGCTATCATATTTGATTCAACCCATAGTGAATTTTGATTTATTCCAGGTAAATAGACATAAATTCATAGTGATGGCAAAACAAGAGGTCTGTTCTTGAATATATTATTATGCTCATATTTATCAGTTTCTTGTTCTGAAATAGATCCAAACAATATACCCATTTGTATTTCTTTAAAAGCATTTGTAAATGGGATTTTCAAACCTTGCTTGGCAACACACCATATCACTTACACATTTTGTTTTGGTTTGAATCCATAAGTCAGTTTTTGTTAGTGGAACTTTATTCTACAACTTTATTATTTACAACTCTTAAAATGTTGACAATTATGTATTGAATGTATTTTATATTTCTCTGCTAATTGCCTTTCAATCCTTTCATATTATTATCTCTGATGAGTTAAAGCTAAATATAAAGAGTGATTCCGTACTGAGTGAATGAGCCACACTCCCGCACTCTCAGGAAATAAGAACACCAAACTCTCACGCGGTACATTTTGATTTAAACAAATGCAATCCCAATTGCATCTAGGCTACACTTGGTGCTGTTTTGTTCGTGAAATGAGTGCTCTCTAGGCAACATGTAGGGGAAAAATCAAAGACTTGTGTATAAAGATTTGACTTTAAATACTGTGCTGAAATAAAATTTAAACAAACACCCGCCTTATTTTAATCACTTTTATGCATTTCTTATTACCTGGAGTCTTTGCCATATCAGTTAGCCATGATTACCATTCTCTGTTTGTTGCTCAGATTCACCAGTGCAAGTTCCCCAACAGAAGATCCCTTGTATTTTTAACATTGCCTCTAACATCCTTACACAAACACCTGCTTTTTTGCCCAGAGGATTTTCCAGACCCATCCTGACTTTCCTACCCATCTCTAAGGAAAATGAGCTCCCTTTGGTGGTGTGTTAGGACGTAGAGATAAGCACTATGAGTACATCTGACAGCTGGTGGTAGGAAAATTTGTAGTTGCTGCTGTTGACATTTTTAATAGTGACAGAGTAAACAAATATGTCCTCCTTCAAGGATATGAATTTACCCTCATTTTCCAATTGGACAGGTTATATTTTTGTACCTATTCTTATGAGATTTCACCAATTCTTAAAACTTTGGCATAATGATACCAGGAACTGAAATTCAAATATAAAGCAAAACACCAAGAAAATATTATTGTTCCCCTAGTATATTTTTAAAGACAAAAGCTTGATAACACACTGTAAATGAGGGTGAGGAAAATCTTACCCACAGCATTACTGATTTAAATTGGTGTATCAGGGGCAAAATACAGTAAGTACTCTAATGAAAGTTTTTAAAGTGCACAAACCTTTTGATTCAGCAATTTCACACCTGAAAATTTATCCTACGAATATGTTCAAATAGGTACAAAATGATCAATATACACATTTACTGATATTAGTGCTGTTTGGAAAAGCAAAAGCTTAGATTCAATCTATGCAGAGCAGTGAATTAGTGTATATTAACAAAGGGAAAACCATGCAGACATTAAAAAATACTGACACTGCTTTTAATGCAATGAGACAGACTATTCAACATGCATTGTCTGATGAACATAAACAGGGCTAAAGTCTATATCAAATAAATTATAATAATACTTCTAAAGTATTTTAATGTTTATATGCTTATGCTACATACATGTAAAGGTGCTCATATATCTACATGTGCACATACAAATTTATCATGTCTATATTTTATATGAATAGAGCATCAGTAGGAGTATTAAAAACTAATCAGTGGCTATTTTCAGACTGGGTGCTGAGAAACTCAACTTTTACTCCCTACTTTTTGTCCATGTGAATGAACACTTTTAACTATTTGCTGCTCCCTTCAATTTAATTAAGTTAAAAAATGGAAAGTAGATGTTGCAGTCTATCACATAAAATAAGAATATTCTTCAGAATGACCTTGCATAGTACTGAACTCTCAATTCATAGGGTTAAGGATTTAATAAAAAGGATCAAAATAAACTGAAATGAAGAGAAAGCTGAAGGAAATATAGGCAGGATTTTTCAAAGACATATGAGGAACTAGGCAGTACAAATTTTAGAAGTGTAATCATAAAATTAAAATCAATGGTGTGACAGAAACCACAATAACAAGAAAGAAATCCAAGCAGTAACATAGAAGACAAACTGGAATCTGTCCCAAAAATGCACAAGCAAAAGATATTGAAGAAAAAAGATGAGAGAAAATAAGAAAAAGTTGGTAAGCAGAGAATTGGGATCTGTGGCCGCGGTGGGGCCCATCCTCTGTCATGGCTCTGCCGAGGTGGACCAGAAGTCTGACACATGATATCCTCTTACTACCTAAGAAGAAACCTGAACAAATGAATCAGAATCAATTATTTTGACACAATGAAAGAAATCTTTCCCATGTTGACAAATGATCAGGATCTTTGATGAAAAGGTCCTAAAATGAATGAGAAGCCATTTATTCATGATTAAATCTTTGGAAAGTTTAAAGCACCATGCTCCTAGACTGCATATTGCCCCATGCCAAAGATGATAAAGTGAAGGACCATATTTCAAATTTTGAGCTGGAAAGATTGTGATTTAAAGAATTATTTTCTTCAATGCTAGGGATTAGACCTGGGTGTCATGCATGCTAGACAAGGACCCCATCCCTGAGTTATACTCCAAGCCTTAAAGGCTTTTACTTACAAATTTGTTATTCAAACAGAAAAACATAAGTTTAAAAAACTTTGATGTTTAAAATTTAATGGTATTCAAAAACCAACAAAATAGCAGGTCAATAAATAAGACAGGGAAGAAAAAGTGTTCAGCTGAAGAAGACAAGAAGAAAACAATGAAAATCACCCTTAAGACTGCTGATAAGCGGTAGTTAAAAAAAAACATGGTACAAACAGAAAACTGTGTCATGTGCCTTAGCTACCTCTTTGCTGCTGGGACAAAATAACAGACACCCATTTAGAGGAGGCAGAGTTTATTTTGGCTCCTAGTTTGCAGGGTTATAGTCCACAGTCCATAGGCTTCAAGGCAGCGCATCATGGCAGGGGGGCCTTGCTGAAGGGAAAGAGCTCATGGCAAGGTAGGTAGGAAGCAGTGAGGGCTCAAGGGAGGAGGAGGGATATATTTATATCTCCAGGCCACGCTCACAGAGACCCACATCTTCCCACCAGACCTCACCTGTTAACATCACACCCAGCTATAAACCTACCAGCATACTAATCTCATATCACACACCCATGGACCAGTCACCTTGCAAAAGCTCCTCCTGTATGGCCATGAGGCTTTGGAGGGACACCTAGATATAAGCTATAACATCATGTTTTATGATGAGAAATCATTTATTTATTCACCAAAATTTTATTTGGTGATTACCATGCACTGAGCACATTTTTAAGGATGTAAGAATAAATATAACAGACAAAATAATTTCCGGCACTCATTGTTACTGGCAGCTAAGTTAGAAACATTATAGGTGTTATAGGGCGAGGCACTCAAAGGAGCCAGTGTGGAAGACAAGATACCTTGCAATTTGTGGGAAAAATTGGCACTTCCACTGCAGGCCAGACATCAAGACAAAAGATGAAACAAATGCGCCCACTCTAGGGATGGACATCAGAGATTGATATTCTAAATAGGTATCAATCAGCTTGAAAAAGCCAGGAAGAGTCACTAACCCAACCCAGGAAAAGCCCCTGTGCTGTATTCATGCCCACTTACTGCATGACCTCCTCCCCTTTTGATCCAGATTTAATCAACTTTACCTGAACAATTGTACTTATAATCTTATTGGCTGACTATCATTTTGTCCCATTGCATGCCCACCTTGCAAATTCCCATTTTCCCCCACCTTGAAACTACCTTACCTCGTGTTTTTGCTTTATAAAATCCCTAGGGAAGGCAAGATCCTTAGCAACCCACTCAGGTCCCCTTCTGTTCCCCTCTTGGACAGAAGCTTTTTTTCCCTCAATAATTATATTTTGCTTTTAACCTCCATTGTTCCTAAAATTCCTTCTTCGATTTTAGAGGACGTGAACTCGTCTCAGATATCTTTCAGATTGGCAGTTTCTTTCCCCTATATCATTATGAGCTTATATTATAGTGATGGAAAATAGACAATACCCAATAAAACAGACAATTACCCTCCCCCCAAAAAGTTAAAATATAAGAGGCTGGGGATGTAGCTCAGTGTTAGAGCACTTGCCTAGCATGAACAAAGCCCTGGGTTCAGTCCCCAGCCCTGCAAAAACACAAATGTTGAAATATACCCCACATCAGAAGGTGATGAGTTAAAATAAAGAAGGGAAAGGATGGTGGGTGGAATCCAAAGGAGACAATCTGAAGTGGGACAATCAAAGGGCCCCCCTGAGAGAACGGCATTGGAAGGAAAGGGGTGGGAAAGGAACACATCTGGTATTGTACTGGTGGTCAAGGGAAGACCTGGTGCCTGGGGATGGGCAGTTCTTGGCACACTTGTAGAGCAGTAACATGGATGGTGTGGCTGGTTGTGGGGCAGAGTGAACAAATGGGAGAATGGGGGGAAATGGGGCAAGTTAGGGAGCAGGCGGCCATCTTGTGCAGAGCATTGTAGTTTTTTACTTTAAAATGGAGGTCAATAAAAAGTTTCAGCAAAGGAGTGATGTGCTCTAAATTTTAAACTAATCACCCGGCTGTGGCCTATGAACACAGTAGGCATGGGGTAAGAAATGCTGGACTAGTTAACAAGGGACAAAGGTGATGTGGCTTGGCCCAGAGTGATACCACTGAAGATGCTGAGGTACAGTCAAATCCTTGACTTCCTTTTTCAATACTGCTGATGAGATTTGCTGCAAGGAGCTGAGTGTAACATCTGAAGAAAGGATGAATATCCCAGATGAGCTCAAGGATTTTGATAACTGTTGATAAGTTGAGTAACTACAAAAACGGTGATGCCATTTACTGAGATGTCAAAGGCCATGTAAGTGTAGAAGACCCCAGAGTCTAGAAAATCTACAAATTCTGAAACTTTCTGTGGAGATTCTGCTTTCTCTCTAAAGTCAAGAGTCAAACAGACTACTTGAGGCCCCTGCTCTGTGCTGTGTGCTTTAGCGAGTCCTGCATTAGGCATTCCTCAGCTATGCTCCCCCTTAGAAGCAAAGTTTCCATGGCACCAAGAGGGTGTGTCGCCAAGGCTACACTTCTCCATCATTCTTAAGGTAAGACTCTCAAATTCCCTGTCAAATACCTCAAATCCATTTCTCAGGCCCATATGAGTGTCTTTTATCCTTGAGTGAGCAACACCAATAATACATGCCAACATAGGCTAAATGTATTGCTAAGGGGTGGTTGGATAAAGGGCAAAAGAGGCTGTGGGTGGAGCTTGGGGCTGGTGTCCTTTGCAGAAACAGACAGAGCATGACAGGAAGAGAATATGGCAAGGCATTGGTGAGAGTTCAGCTTGCTCCACTCTGCCACACATTGGCATGGAACTCTTGACTCAGAATTCTAAATTCCATTCTAGTCAGACAGTCATTGTACAGGTATATTTATCAAGGTAGAAGGATAATCCATATTTTACTCAACACTTGTGAGCCTGACATAAATATTTAGATATGCAATATAAGGCCTCCATGTATAGTGTACTCCCAGATCCTAAAAATTATAGGTTTCGCCTACATCATGAACATGTTTTCATGGGTATCAGAGAAATATTTATTTTTTTGATGAGTAGAGACAGGTCTACACCGCTGAACATATTGCCACAACTTTCTTCTGTGATGTTATGTTTCCCTTCTTTATATTAACTCATCACCTTCTGATGTGGTGTATATTTCAACTTTTTTTTTTTTTTTGCAGGGCTGGGGACTGAACGCAGGGCTTTGTTCATGCTAGGCAAGTGCTCTAACACTGAGCTACATTCCCTGCCCCCTAACTCACCCATTTCACCCCATTCTCCCATTTGTTCACTCTGCCCCACAACCAGCCACGCTGTCCATATTACTGCTCTGCAAATGTGCCAAGCACTGCCTGCCCCCAGTTGTTTATTTATTTGATACAATCCTAAGAATCCTCCTGCGTGTGTTTGCACAGCCCTGAGCTCAGTACTGGAAACCTGTGCTGAGTGTTAGGAGAATGACTAACTGATGTCCTCTCATTCTGGGTTCCTGCTCAGTGTGAGTATTGCAATTCTTTCTGTGAACCCTTTCTGCTCTCAGTTTTCACACCAGTAAAATGGAGCTCATACTGCAATGAAAGTTGTTAGAATAAGTAAAATGTAAAATAAATAAGTAAAATGCTTATCACACTTCTTCATCCATAGTAAGTGCTCAAGTAATGATCGTCTTGCTCTCATTATACAATCCTTTACATTTTTGAAACACATACATCCTGCAGCAGCAGTGGAAGAATGTGTAGGTTTTTCCACTGTTCACTGAATTCTTTTTCTCTTCCAGACCTGGGGGCACGTTTTCTATCTGGGAGATCCATACTCCTGTGTTCTCAGGAGCTGGGGCTGAGCCTGTTGCTTGGCCACAGTCCCATCAGTGTTGATGGTAATTACACCTTCAGAACAAAGCTGGCTGCGTGGAGCCCCTGCTGAGGAATTACTTTAATGACTCTGAACTTTAAGAAATAAATGTAACAAAACTACACAGGATGAAGACTCACTCTTTCCCTCCTGCATCCTCCTTCACTATTATTTCCAGTTAATGTTTCCAGACACCTCACTATGAGGGCCATGTTACTCCTTTTGACCAAATGGTGAGAAGCATATTCCAGAGAACACCCCACAGATTAAAGACTCAACACTTGGTTGCTTGTAGTATTGTGGACTGTTTACCTCACACAAAATGCCCCAGCTTTCCACTCAGAACCCAATCTGCATTATAGATTAGTGGTAACTGAATAGGGTATTGTAACTGTAACCTAGAATATGATGCTAAAATTGCTGCTCACCAACCTCAACAGAAGCCTTGCTTCTACCCAGCATTTCTAGTGCAGCATTACTGAGTTCTTGTATCTTTATTCCCCCACTCATAGTAAAACTATTTATATCTTCATAGCTGTCTCTGAGCCACACTGAGAAACAAACCATACAGACATGGAAACATACTGCACTTTGAGTACATTAAGCTAAATTATACCAAATAAATGTTTTTGCTAAAATTAAAAATAGAACTGCCATATGATCCAGCAATTGCATTTCTGAGTATATATTCAAAAGAATTAAAAGCAGGGACTCTAGAGATTATCGTACACTCATGTGCATATGGTAGAGCTGTTAGCTCTTCTCAGAAGGCAGAAGCAACCCGAGTGTCTATCACAGCCACAGGGATAAATAAAATGGAGCCTACAAAAAATCAAACACCATTCAGTCTTTAAAGGGGAGGATATTCTGACAGTAAGTAAGGAAGGTACTTGGTTCCACCTATGTGAAGTGTCTACAATAACTGAACTCATAGGAACAGAGAGTAGAATATTGGTTAACAGGAGGTGGGCAGAGCAGAGTTACTGTTTAATAGCTACAAACAACACCTTCATACATTTAAAAATGATGAAGATTGTGAAAGTTATGTGTTTTTTAAAGCAAAGCAAAAAAAGGAAACCAGATGTTTTTGTTTTAAATTATAGATTTTCAACAAATATGCTTGTGTGTTTACTTCATACCATACTGCACCACACCACACCACACCATATCCTATCATACCATACTACATCATACCATACCACACCACACCATACCATACCACAGCACACCACACCACACCATACCATACTATACTATGTGCAGGCTACATATTTTAGAAATAAAAACATTAGGAAGTTCTAATAGTGTCTATGGTAAACTTCAGAAAAGACAGAGAATTGCTTAATTTTAGATACATATAGCCTTAGGAAATAATGGGAAGAAAGGAATTAGCTCCATTGTTGGAGAAATTCTTCTTCTTTTCTTTATGAAGACCCTCACTTTAGACACCTTTTCTGACTCTCCAAGGCCAAAGTGTCTACAAAAAGCATACAAGAGCAGATGTGTGCCCCAGAAAGCACTCTGAGCCCAGATTTCTGAATAGCAAAGCTATTTTCTCACTTATGTTAAAGAGCTGGAGAGTTACTTTTATGGAAAACATTTTCATCCAGATGCATGAATGGTGTGCTAATTAGATCTACAAAGACAGTTTTTCAAGAATGCATCCACTTTCTTGGCAGAGTCCTTGGCAGAAACACGCAAATACAAATTCTACTGACAAAGTTGTTGAAATAACCATAAGATGACTAACACAATCCCAGCACACCTAGAGCTACCAGTGAGGCCAAGAGACATTCAAAATTCCTGAACTTGTGCTTCAAGTATCTTACTGAACTTGGGGGAAGGGTTAAATTTTTCTTTCCCTTTCTTTTATCTTTCCTTCCTTACTTCTTTTCTTTTTCTATTTTCCTTCCCTCTTTTCTCTTTCTTTTCAAGATTCACATCAGAAGTTGGCAAACTCTTTTCTAATAAATCAGAAAATATTTTAGGCTTTGCAAAATAGAGTCTCTGTTGCAACTCCATTCTGCCACTGTATACAAAATCACCCATAAATAATGAGTAAATACATGCACATGAGTGTTCTGGTAATACTTTATTTACAAAAGCAAGTAAGTGACTAACTTTGGCTGACCCTTGTTTTAGGCCATGGTCAAGATTTTGGATTTCAGCCTAACAGCAGTGAAACCATCAGGTAGTTTATTTATTTATTTATTTATTTATTTATTTATTTAAAGATTTCTTCAAATTTATTTATTGATTGATTTCTGGGGTCTTTTTGAGACAGGGTCTCACAATGTAGCTCAGGCTAGCCTTGAACTCAAGGTGATTCTTCTGCCTCATCCTCCCGAGTACTGGGATTACAGGTGTGCACCACCATGCCCAGTTTGGGTAGTTTTAAAATAGAAAATCAACACAG
This sequence comes from Dinomys branickii, assembly GCA_004027595.1. NCBI lineage: Eukaryota > Metazoa > Chordata > Mammalia > Rodentia > Dinomyidae > Dinomys > Dinomys branickii. The sequence continues at coordinate 28,181 of PVLD010013440.1, read as the reverse complement.
TTTTATTTAGGCCTTTAAATAATCTCTTTGAGCTCTGCACAGAGAATGACAGTGCAGCAGTCTAGGCAAGCTTTGAAGATGGCTTACACTACAGGAGTGGATGTGAACTGAAATGTAGTTTGATTCAACAAGAGGCCACAGGTTTAACTATGACACAGACATAACAGACCTTCAAGTTCAACTAAGGGAACATTTTTAACGGTGTTTTGATCTATAGTCTCCATCCAGCAATTCAGTTTTCTTAATCTTTAAGTATATTTCATTTTCTGGTTTTAAGATCATTACTGTTTCACCAACTCTGATTTTGCTATTTAGCATTTATAGCACACAATCAGTTATTGCCATTTAAGCATTTTATAAAAATGTCAAAGTGTGTCATCTGCCTATCATGTTTATGAAGCATCTTCAGTAGCAGAATGATGATATCATTAGAGCTGCAAGGGTCATTGGCAATCAAGTCTTCCTCTACATCTCACAGATGAGGATGCTAAGGGGCTCAGTGAGTAGACTTGCATATCCAACATCAGGGAGATGGAACTAAAACAAGAATTAAAGATTTTCTGAATCTAAGGTGTGTTTTTCAGTCCATGTTTCTGTGCTATCAGCCAAGTCATTTAGTTCTAGTTTCTTGTAAAGTTTGAGGTATATGTCTACAATTTTTGATTATAGAGGATCCTGTTTTAGCACAAAGTAATTTTGCAAAATAAATACAGCCAGAAAGAACACAAAAGTTTGACCATCTGTGATATTGTACTGGCCTATTCAATGTCGCCAAAGACAGCCCGACAGGAACAAGCTTCGGTAGCATTACGTACCAACTCCAGAGCTCTGTGCACTAACTTACACAAAAACAGCCAGCTGGTTTTGTAGCTGTGTTCCCAGCTGCTCTTCTCTTACCAGCACTTTTTCTTCTCACAGGTTTCTTGGAGTTGAATCAGAAAAGCCAAGCAATGCTTGACCTCGTCTTAGTAAAGAGAGACATTATAAACAATGGAGGATATTTCCCCACAACCTCTGAGCAGGAAATTCAGCTCATGCCTTTATTAAGAACTCTGTGAACCACCATATTTTTCATCTCATCTACTTATCATATCTGCCACAGTCTTCTGTTTTACATTTTTAAACATGTGGATTCTGCCAGTGCTTACTCAGCTGTACAGTATACGAAAGTCCAAAAAGTGCTACGGAGAAAAGGTGACCCATAACTGCAGGTCCACATTACCTTATAGGTAAGGTATCCTATCTTTTAAAAAAAAAATCTGTGGGAGCATAAACAAAGCTACTGAAATTTATAATGTAACTGAATATACAAATGTTTAACCTGAATGTTCTCTATGTAGGCACAAAACCTTAGAATTTCCCAAATGCTTCCACGGTCTCTTATTTCCACCTCACCTTAATCCCATGGAGGAGGTAGTCAAGCGCCACTGATCCCATTTTACAGCTGGTGAAACAAACTCAAAGGCTTTAAGTGATTCATTCAAGGAGCAAAGTTATATTTTGAACACGGGGTTCCTGGCTTCTAATTCATTCGTCCTTACAATACACACGTCCCCGGCCCTGACCCGCAAAAGAGGAAATAATAGCAACACTGTGCAGTGATGACGGAGTCCAAAGAAGAGGTGAAGTGAAAGTATTAAGTGTCGATTGAGAGTTCTGTCATTCTACAAGCTGATCGTTACTCTGGGACGTCAGCGGAGACCCTCTTGCCTCTGCTCTGGTCTTCCTTGTGAACGCACCAAAGCATTTTAATCTGTGTTTTCAAATTTTACTTAACACTCAACTTCCTGCAGTCTGAGTCCTCTTCCGATTGTGAACTAGGAGTGACCTGAAAACTGGCAGAGAATAATGCAGGTGATAATGATAGAAGTGAGGCCGACAACCACCCACAGCCAGTTCTTCTTCAGATTCAATGTTTCTTTGAAACTGAGGAAGAACAGCATGAAAAAGATTTGAAGACAAATGGTAAATATCTGCCGGGAGATGAAAGAATTCCTCATTCAGTGGTTGATATGAGCCTGAGGAACCAACCCCATGTGTTGAAACAGAACAGAAAATGTGAGTACAAAGGTATTATGCAAACAAAGAACAGTATTTCCATATGTATACGTTTAACAGGGTCTGGCACAAGGGTGCTCTGGGGCACCTTCCCTAACTCAGACATCTGAGTCTGGGATGTGTATCTAAAACATTCTCCACGGTTGTGTCATTGTTTACATAAATGTAAGGTGGTAGTTTCTGGTAGGACATCGTGAGCGAGAATTTGCTAGGCAAGAAAACACGAACACAACTTTTACACGATTCCGAGGCATACATAAATAAACACAATATTAATGCAGCATGGGCATAGCGTGAGCTTATGCCAAGCAAAACAGGTGGTATCTCCATGGAAGATTCTGTCTACAACTCTGCCACTGTTTTGGAAGGTTGAGGCTGTCAGAGAACACCCAGGATCCAATCTTGCAGAAGGAATTTAACTACTAAACTTAAAACAGAAAAAAAGAAATTTATTCACATGGCCTCTAGGCCCCCCCCCCAAAATACTGACTGTGGCATTTTAATTCAAGTGGAAAATTAAGTCTGCTCACTAAAATGCCCATTCCCACACACACACCTTTAGTCCATGACTATAAAGTGGACATGTGCTTTGTGCTTTTTGTAAAGTGACTGCTACCTTGAATAATGTCAGTTATTACACTAATCATTAAAGGGAAAAAGTAACATTAAAAGGAAAAAGCACTGAGGTAGTGTCTCCTGTCTGTTACGTTCATTCTATATCTCTAAATTCTCTTCCAAAGTCAGAAAAATCTGGACCCGGGATCTTGCTTCTCTGTTACAGTACTGGGTGTGACCAAGTCACTTTCTTAATCCCTCTGAAGGCCAGCTTCTCCATTTACAAACAGAAAATAATTCATTGGAGTTCAGAAGGGCGCTGAATTGAAATAGAAAGGTATTTCACAGTTTAGTTTATTGAGCACCCTATAAGGAACACCGTGTTTTTTTTTCTTTCCCCTTTTCTCTACCCTCTCTCCCTCTGTCCCTCCCTCTTCCTTCCCTCTTTCCTTCCCTCTTCCCTTTCTTCTTTGCATCATTCTCTCCCACTTTTTCTGTTTCATTCCTCATTCTTCTTTTCTTTTAACTTCTCATTAATCCTCAGAATAGCTGATAGGCTTTTATTGTAGTTCACAGAGTTGAAAACCCACTTGGCCCTGAGAGCTTGGTCCAGTTCAGGGCATGGTGAGCTGCACAGGCAGCCTGGCCTCGGCCCTCTGCTCTAGAGGGAGCTGAGTCGGTCTTTCCCTGCATGTGGCTTTAGTGGCCAGTTAAGGGTACATGAAGTTTTAAATCCCCTTCATTTCTGGACTTGATTGATACTAAAAATCATCTAGAAGTTTCCTGTTTCCATGTAAAAGATGGTTAAATATGGAAAAAAATGGAAACAATTATGATTTTTTGTGGGGTCACTTTAAAATACAAGGATCTTTTCTATTATGCTGCTTTTCCTTCAAATAACCTTAGAAGGAATGAGACTTCCCAGGGATTAACTTGTTCATCTGACCAAATCTGGCTCAACTTCCCGACAGTGTCTGGTTAAAGGATGTGACTGCCGCAAGCACAGCTCTCAGCCCTACACCGTGCTTTACGCATTACCTGGCAAAGGTACAAACCAAAATTCTCATAAACCTCCTGATTTCCCGTTCATAATTTGGGGAAGTAAACCATGGCTGAGAAACCACATGAAACTCCATTAAATGAATCTAAATAAATGGTAACTCTGCACATGAATCACCGTTTACCCAAATTCCATGCCCTGCGGAGAGACGGGAATGGTCAATAAATACCAGACTCCAATAACCACAATGCGCAGACTTCACCTCAGGGACAGCTCTAGCTTCACTGCACAGAAAGGGAAAGCAATGTTTACTACTCCTGTTCACAGCCGGGAAAGCGCATCTTAAACAACCGAGTCATGTGTTTGTGTGCAGGATAAATGAGTGGAACCATTAACACGGATACCAAGTTTAGATAGGAGCAAAGAAAAACAAGATTTTAAGCACCGAGAATTATTTTGAAAGAATGTACACAAAGTAACTTTTAAGTTACACAACATATTTTATGATCACAGTAAGGCCACTTTCTCGGCCTGCCTTGCTAGAATGTCCTTGAAATTCATTAAACAAGTGTTTGGAATTCTTACTGTGTTTCATAGAGTGTGCTAAGTGCTATAACATTATAACTGTATATGTAGTTATATATATATATATATATATATATATATATATATATATCTCCAGTCCACTACCTGTTTTTTACAAATACAGTTTTATCGGACCACTATCCATCGGCCATGTGTCATCTCTGGTTGCTTTCATTCTACAATGACCAAACTGAGTAGCTGTTGCAGAGAGTATATGTTGTGCAAGGCATGAACTATTTACCACCTGGCCCTTACAGAAGTTTGCCAATCCCTAATCTAGAGGGAAAACTAGATAGGTACAGAGGGAATTATAATATGGTTTAATAAGAGCTATAATTGGACATTTATTTAGTATTTGGGGCAATAGGAAAGTGTACTGCTATATTCTGTCTTCATCAAAACTCATGGGAAATATTAAGAAGGTGAGGCCATTAGGGATGATTAGGTCAGGAGGTCTCCACCCTCATGAATAGATTAATCCATTCCAGAATTAATGAACTGTGGATTAATTGATTGTTTCAGGAGTGGCTTGTTATAAAGGTGATCTCTCTGCCACACACACTTTTTCTTGCCAGTGATACCTCCCACCATGCAGTGACACAGCAGGAAGACCCTCGTCAGAAGCCAAGCTGAAGCCACCAGCATGCTCATGGATTTTTAAGTCCATGAACTAAATATATTCTTTTCTTTATAAATTATTCAGTCTGTGGCATTCAGTTATAAAACTAGAAAGCAGACCATGACAGGCATCTAATCTGGATTGGCATGGTCAAGGATGATTGAACTAACATGTAAACTAAGAACTAAAAATTGACAAGTAGCTAACCAGTTGACAAGTGAGAAAGCATTGCATAGGAAGGTCACACGCAAAGGCCCGGTGGCATTCAGGGAACTAAAAGTTGAGTACATTAACTTTGCTAGAACAAGGTGACTGTGGCGAGTAGCAATGAGAGATAATAACAGAGAGAAAATCAAGTTTCTGTTCGCAAATATTACTCAGTGTCATCCTAAGAAGTTTTGAAATTATTCTGAAGGTTTAAACTGTGGAGTGAAATAATCAAGCTGTATAAATCTATAATTTTTTTTTAAATTTATGTAAGGCTCATTTCTGACCTAGCCACTAAGAAAGTAAAATTAATGAACTTTGAAAGGGAGATTCACCATGAGATGCAAAGTTTGAATTAATCCATCACACCAAGACCCTGCAACTAGTGGCTAGAGGAATTCAGTGGCCAGGACAGCATGATGCTCAGATTTCCCTTTAGCTCTAAGCCAGTGCTATGGCTACAGCAGGCAGGAAAACCACATCCCCCAAAAGATGGTCACTGATGAGGGCGGAAGAGGAAGGCAATGTGCCCTAGCAAGAAAATGAAGCAAATTAGGTTTGACTTTGCCTTCCTAGTACGTGTACTTCACCTATGCTTCTCTCTCTCCGACTGACTGTTCAGCTTCAGTCTCATGGCCCGTTCAGCCTCTTCCAAAACTCTTAACACTGAAATCTTCCAATATTCAATCCTCAAACGTGCTCTATCTACACTAACTCCCTTGTTAGCATGTAAATGCACTAACTACCAGCCACAGGCCAGTGATTCCCAACTATTCAAGCCTGGCTTTCTTCCTAAATTCCAGTTCTTGTGTTTCCTCTTTCCTGTTAGACATCTCCATTTGTATATCTAGTAAACACCAGTAACTCCATATTTCTCTCACTGGAAGGTCTTCCTCTCCAAATGCCCTATCTGCATTTCTCCATCTTATTTTATGGCAACTATGCTGTTTCTCTCCTCAGGCCAAACACACTGAAATCATCTTTGACTCCACTCTTTTTCCCGCACTGCTCATCTAATCTGTCATGAAATCCTCTTAGTTCTGACATCAGAATATACAAAATGTAACCTTTCTTTCCATCGCCACTGCTGCCACTGACCACCAGTATCTTCCATCTGAACTCTTGAATTAACTTCCTAACAGTTCTCCCTGATTCTATCTTTATCATTTGAAGTTTATTTTTGTGGTTTGTCTTCATGTTTTCTCCCCTTTTTAATGAATATATGTTTGTAATGCATAATGAACATATGCATCACGGGAAACGGATCCGTATACATACCGCATCTTGATCCTTTTCAGTTCTCTACCCTAACCCTGTCTTGCCTCCCCCAACAACCACATCTTCTTCCCATCTCCATGCAGTCTGTCTCCATTTCCTATTTTCAACACAGGATTTGGGGTGGCTCCTTAAAAATAAATGAGAGTGGCTTACAGACTTGTCTTGATTTCCCCTCTCACTACACTGAGGGTGCTCCCCCTAGAGCCGGCCTCCATCATTTCTCCAGTCTTATCTTCTTTTACCCGCCCTCACCCATTGCCTTCTACACTGCTGCGCTCTTTGATTTGCACATAGACCAAGGATCCTTCCGCTTTAAGATTTTTGCACTAGCTGTGCACGCTACTTGGATTCTCTGCTCCAGAAAGTCAAATGAGCTATTGCTTCACTTACTTATTGTTGCACCTCAATTCTTCATCCCTCCATCGTACCGATTCCCTTTCTATGACATCATCACGGGTGTGGTAAATTCCCACAGCCACATGACTCTCTGTAGCTAAGGGTAAGTAAGAAGAAGTCACAGAGGGCTACTTTTTAGCCAGTCCCTAAGGAGGCGCCCTCCTTTCATTTTCTTCACCATGAATATCTTCCCTCTACAGGACTGACCTATGCACTCAGCCTATGCTTCAGTATAAACATATATGGCACAGAACTGCCTCCGTCAGCCCATATATCATTAACCAAGAATCCATGATTTCTATTTTAAAGCAAGGATTAGCAAAGTGTTTCTATAAAGGGACAGATGTTGAGTACTTGGGTTTTGAGGGTCACGTAGTCTCTATTGAAACTATTCTGCCTCTACAGCTTAAAGCAATCACATGTAACATGGAAATGAATAAAATGAAAATTTAGCTCTGTGGCTTCTTTGTGCTCACTTATATCAACAAGCAATGAGCCTGATTTGGTCCACTGGCCAGAGTTAGCTGACAGTGTCTTAAATCATTGTGTTACAGGGGAGTTCATTGGTGCGTCCGCTGCCTAATCTCTCTGTCCCAATACTTGCATGTCTCATCTTTGCAATTAGATTCCCATTTTAAAAAGACTTTATTGAGATATAATTCATTTTCCATTAAATTCACCAATTTAAAAATATATAGCTCAGTGGTTTTTAGTATTAGTTGCACAGTGTATTTTTTTATTATTGCTGTAACAAATTACCATGTATCTTGTGATTAAATAACACAAATTTATTATCTTGCACTGCTGGAGCTCCAAAGATCAACGTGGCCCTGTCACACCAGAACTCGTGTTGGCCAGTCTGAGCTCCTTTCTCAGGGCTCCAAGTGACGTGGCTTTTCTAGAGCTTGGAGACTGCCCTGTACTGTAGCAAAGGACCTCCTTCCTTCATCTTGGAGGTCAGCAGGGGCCGGTAGAGTCCAGTCTGGGCTTCCATCTCTCTGGTTCTGACTCCTCTGCATGCCTCACCAATTTACAGACTCATGTGACTGCAACATGCCCACTCCAATTACCCCTGTGCTTCAAATGGCCTAGGACGATTCTATAAAAGAATAGAAAGGAGAGACTCTGTCGCTTATCACTAGAGATCAAATGGAGACAATTTTGTCCCCAGCCCTCCATACCTGGTCAGTGCTTCATACTGAATTTAGACACTTAGGGGAAAACCAGATGGGTTTAAGACCTGAGGTGTGGAAGATAGACTTGTGCTTCAGACAGTGTCCTTGTCAGTATGATACTGTTTGGATGATGCAGTTGTGGCTAAGGAAAGAGTAACCACCATAGGTCCTACTTCTTCACTAGCCCCTAAGTGCTGAATACAGCCCTAATGTTTTCCCATGTTACTTATCATATTTAACATAGTTCTGCAAGGTGAATACTTTTATATTTTGTAAGTGAACCTCTGAGAGGTTTCGTGGCTCCCTTTAGATTGATTGACTACTGAAATATCAACTAAGATTTGAACTGGGTCTGTCTGACTTCAAAGCTCTCTTACTGACCAGTATTATCATTTTATTATCATTTCAACCCAATAAGACCATTTATTTAGGGAATTCTATCTTTTGCTTAAAAATAAAAGCATTGATGATCTATAAATATTCTTGATAAAATATGCATATAGCCAGTTCAACTTCCAGTTTGTCCCTTTCTTTGGTAACTTTTCATGCTTGGTACATAACTGGCAATCTTATCAAACCTTCCTAATTGGATAAGGATTTTGTAACCTGCTTTGCACTCATGTTCCTGGCTCAGTCTAAACTTTCCTTGAAGCTACTAGATCAAGCGTCCTACAGGTAACCCAATGCCTGTGAGTCCTTTTTGGTACTTAGGTTGTCTCATATTGTAGCCTCACTGAACTCCCTTTGAATCACTTCCATATAAACTAACCACTGACAAGACTCAGGAGCCACATTTGTGGTCCAGCCCCAGACCATGCACAATGAGCCCTCAACCTCTCAACATTTTCTGAGCATTCACTGCCACAAGGGAGCATTAATAACAATGCTAATCTACATCAGTTTCTATACCCTTCCCGCAGGCAGTAAAATTTTAAGCCCTAAATTTGCAGAAAACGGTATGCTAGAGTCACTTTCCCTCCTATTAGACAAATTCAAGTGAACCCCGGAGAAGCCTAATAGTGTCGGGGGCCCTCCAGTACTTTCCGCTAACAGCCTGTGCTATGAAATCTGACAGACCTCCTTTTGATATTGGTTCCATTGTTACATAGGTGTCTGTAACTCCTCACTGAGTGACTTAACCTCTTCAACTGTCTTTCTCTAAAAAAAATTAAATGATGTTTCATAGGGCTTGCTTCAAAGGTTAGAAGAGATAATTGTTGCCTAGATAATACTTTTTATAGATAAGTTTATACATATATATTTTCTCCCCCAATTTTCTTCTTTACTTTCCGAAAAGTTGACTACTACCATCATTTCAGTTACTGAAGGAAAGTTATGTATCCAGGAAGAAAAAAATAATTATATAAGGATTGTGGTCTTTTGTTTTCAAAGAAAAAAACACCAAAGGAAGGTGCTCATGATTGATGAGCATAGAAGCACAGATAAAATACCTTGGAGATGTGTAGAAGCAAAATGTTTCCCCGCACAGAATAAAAGGCCTCCCATGTGCAAGGGAAACCAGCACTGTGGGTTTCAAAAGCAAAGGGGGGCCTATACCCTGCTTCCAGCAGTGACACTAGGGTTGGTAAGATCCCAGGAAATACTTGCCAGATGTGTGAGGCTCCTGAAGGAACACAATGAGAGAAAAAAATCTAGGCAAGTAGGTTAGATTTGTGCCACTTTGTAGAATACATACATTAACAGAAAGCAAAAAATTTTAAACTAAGTGAAGACTTCAGGTGCTATTTTAGGAAGATCACTGTGAGGGCAGTCAAAACTGGAGAGAAACACCAGTGGCAGAGAGAGATTAGATAAAGAAGGAAAAAGAGGGGTGCGGACTTATTGGAATAGCCAGGGCCTGAGTGATACAAATCTCAGATCTGTATGGTATGAACTTCCAAGTCCCTGGACTTTAATGGGTAGGTGAAAAAAGCACTTTGACCAAGATTTCAAGATGCTCTTTGGCCTTGGTAGGCAGAATTACAGCCACCTGTGAGCTAACAGGAGCTTGAAATGCCGAGGTGCCAGGAATCCCATTTAACCTGGCTTCGGCAAGCAAGGCACATAATGGGATGGACCTTTTGTCTTCTCTCCAGCAATTCACTTATAATAACATCAGGAATAAGAGGTAGAAAATTGGAGGCTACTGAAAAGGGCAGGCTGAGAGGGGCTTGAGTAGCTCACTGATTGTAATGGCTTCGAATCAGGGTGGCTGCACTCTTACAGGCAAAGAGGGTGTGTGCAGTGTTTTCTTTTACAGAGCCCTCCAGAATCTTTTTACCTGTTTAGAGATCATTATTGCCATTAAAATACAAACCATACTCTCATTAAACAACACACATCACAAACGTTTGATGGGTACTAGTCAGGCATAGGAAAGCTTTTACATTGCTTTTCTTCATGAATAAGAAAATCAGAATTTCTCTGATGACCAGAAAGTGCTAGCAAAGATATTACTGACTCTGTCTCATACTTTGGTCACTGTGAATTGAATATAGAAATAAATACCATACAGCCAATTCTCCAGATAATTCTGGTATGATTACCCCCCAACCACTTTTCTTTGTAATAATATATATAAAGAGGATTATAGGTCAATTAATTTTTACTTAAGGAGTAAATGAGACTCAAATATTTTGAGAGATTATTATTTTCCAGGTATTTGGGGAGGTATTAGGGATGTATTATTTCATTCAAACCTCCCAGCATCCCTCCAAGCTGAAGGTTACTATAAATGAGGAAATAGAGCCACTGAGAATGAGATCGTATGACAAAAATAAAAATATGTAAAAATATATTGAAGCTGGGAGTTATGTTTTTCTTTCAACAAGGACCTTTAATTTATTGAACATCTTCATTTAGCAGAAGGGAGGGTTGGGGTTATGTGGCTCATACAAGGACAGGCAAGCTGTAAATAGTCAAAGGTTCTCATGTCTACCTCTGAGGTTCTTAGTAATGCACCTAGGTCTGCTGATCTCTTAAGTGATGACTATCACATTAAGGTCCATCCCTGTTGAGCTTCCCCTAAGGGTCACATCATCTACAGTGGTTCCTTTGTCACCCAGAGGTCTATTTCTCCCTAGTCTTTCCACTCCAACTCCTTAGAGCAATGATTCATAACTTTGAATTTTTAGCACTTAGTTCTCCTTATTCTCCACTCTGCATATGGAACTGCTACCCATGTGGTTGCTCATGATGACAAATAGCAGCCAATTCAATAAGTCCTTCAGTCTCAAGAGGCTCATCCAATCCACTCATCCTCAATTTCTACTTCCTCCCTAATCCATGGCCACTTCGCTCTGTCTCCACTGCCTACCACTGATCTGGCCCACATCACCATCATCACACCTGGCCTGTCGTGGCGACCCCTTAACGGATATCTGCCCCACCGAACCCTGCATCTCTCTTTAATTTTTTTCTCCTCCAATCTATCTTCCACACAACTAGCCAAGAATCTTTTTAAAATATCAATCTTCTTTTAAAAATCTCTTTGCAAACTCTTCTTAAACTTTCCTTTATTTATAGGTAGTCGTGATACATAATGACATTTATCTTAGGGCATTGGTGCATATCCAAATGATTTCCAATCTGCATAAAATCAAACTTTAAAATCACACACGCCAAGTCTTCCTGTAACCTAGGCTAACCGACCCTCTCGGTTCTGCCTTTTTCCACCTTCTCACTTCCTCCCCGTATTGTCGACTATGCCGGCCATCTTTGACTTCCTGCACCTTCAGCTCATCCACTCATTATTTTACCGGGTTTCCTGCAATTTCCGGAGAAACTTCGCCTACTGTCTCAATCTGAATCGTGCATTTCTTTAATTATCGGTCATAGAACCTTTTGTTTTTCTTTTGTCTCCAGTTTGGTACTTGTTCACTATTTGTCTCCCTCCCTAAATTGTAAAAGCCTATTAGGGAAGAGGCTAGGTTTGTTTTGTTTTCTGATAAATTCTACGCGTTATCAAAGTATATGTAGTAGAAGCCCACGTTTTGCTGGTGAAAAGATGAATAAATAAAAACAATCAATAAGAATCCATTATTGATAAAAACACATAAATTCTGTTTTGAGCATGAAATTCTTTCAAAACAGTTTAAATTTAATTGGCTTTAATTTAAAAACTCGACAGTTTTTATACAGCTCTGGCTAATGGTAAAAAGAATAAAAGAAGCATCATGAAACACAGCACAGGTTGGGGTCAATGTGTTATCTCTCCCTGGGTGCTGGGGAACCAGCTTTAACTTGCTCTACTTTCTAAAGAATGTTCAATAAACAGCCATTTTCTCTGTCTCTTCACATTCAGTTCCTTCTAAATTATTGGAAAGCAAGAAAGAACTGTTTTACACTATTTTACCATTCTCTCTCTGACAAACTGATCATAGAGATGAGAAAATGTCAAAAAAGTGATAAAGGATTCAGGTCTTACGTGACTAAAGTAACTGATAGTAACTCAGTCAGAAAATGTGACATCAGACTTGTTTGAACATAAACCAGGATCAAGGATTCACCAAAAGACACCTGCCTAAGAAGTGCATGACAGTCAGGAGAATAGAAGTTATGGTCAAGAACTTACAAACAGACCCAGTTATTCAATTGTGTACTGATGGAATTATCTGACACTTTAAACTGCTTCTACTGAGCAAAGCAAAGAGGATAGCCAGAAAGTTCAGGAAATACAAGTAAAATTATATATGTGTAAATATATGTACATATGCACACATATCTATGCATAATTCACATGTATTTGTATGTTAATACTCTAAAATTAAAGGAATTTTCCTTATCATTTTGCATTACACACAAAACAACTCTATTTAATTTTCTCTGAGTGGATGCAGGCCACATAAAGCTACATCTGCTCATATAAATTCTATTTGAGAAATACAAGTAAATTAACATAAAGCTAAATTCACTGTAATCCCTACAGATTTTTAAATAATTAGCTAGATCTCATTCAACTCTTACCTAACTTTTCCAGTCATGTATAGAATGAGGCAAAGTAGAAATATTCAAAAGAAATAAAATAACTTACTAGCTTTATCTCACTCTAGGAATGTTATAAATGAGGTCTTCTCAAAAATGCATAAATCATTTTCCCTCATGAGTTCTAACAGGGCTTCTGTTTACCAGATGGAGGGAAAAGTAACATGTGTAACATGTGCACCAGATCCAGCTGTCAAGATTTTCATACAATGATACCCTTCTAAACATTCCACCATAGTCCAGATGTGTTGGACCTGGTTTCAAAAAAACATCATAATAAAAAAAGCTGACTACATATACAGGTAAAAATCTGTCTTAGCGTCTTGACCAAGGTTGCAATGATAGTTCCAATTTTTAAAGTGTAAAAATCATAAAACAGCTTCCTAGAGCACAGAGATAGAAAACTTAAAGGGGCAAGGTACTTCTACGCTTTACTCATCGTGGTCTGAAAGTTACAGGAATTGCCCATATTGGATTATAGGGCTCTCCTGGCCAGAAGAGGCTGAGATTGAAAAAACAGACAATTTCCTTTACACTAATCATTTACAAACTACAGTACTTTCACAAACCTTTTACTTAAAACTCATGGTGACTCTGTGGGATAGACATTATTGCACCCATTTTGCAGGTGAGGAAAAAGAGACCTTAAAATCCTTGTCCTAGTATCATCCTTGCTGCTCAGTGACAGTGAGCATTCAATTCTCCTTACTCCCCATCTTGTGGTTCCCCCAAAATGTCTCCAACAACCTCTATCTACCAAGTTGATGCTTCTCCTGGAAATATGATTCTTATCTTTTCTTTCACAGACCACATTTCTTAGGCAAAATCAAGATCAATACTCTTATCAAGAAAGATTCCATAGTGGGAGGAGTGAGTGGTGGCTATCCTGGTCCCCGATAGCTACCTGGGCCAGCCTTTGTAGCATATCCAGTCCTGAGATGTTCTGCAGGATGGAACCGTCCCTTCCACCGAATCAATGTTACCTTCTAAACTCTTGGGGCAGATGGAAGTTTTGTTTTGTTCTGTTGAATTCTCCTTGAAGAATCTATAACAAAAAAAATATGGAAGAATCTTTGACTCTCATGGCTCTTTTCTCTTTCTGCTGTTTTCTTTATCAAAAACTTGATTTATTATTTTAAATGACAGTTCAATCAAGACACAATGAAACTAAAATAAATGCTTTATTCCAGCCTCATGCCATTTGCGTCTATCTGTCCTTTGGAAGTCAGATGCAATCTCATATTTTTCATAATACCTTTTTCTGTAGCTCTGATATTTCAAAATTTAAGGAGAAAGGGCCCTTCCACATGCGGATGAGTATCTATCTTATGATCAAGTTAGCAAAATACTGTTGCATGAAAATTTCTTTCCTCATTACAACTTCTATATTTTATATTATATGCCTTTATGCTTATATTCTTAAAAAATTATCTAAAGTTTTAAAATAAAGTAAAACAAAGACCACTTCTTTCCATGTCTTACTGGAACAATTCATGGCAGATCCACCAAGGATTATTTGGCTCTCTAGGGTAGTATTTCAGGGCTAGACTTCTGGTGAAGAGTCCAAAGGCAATACAGTTATGTATTATCATGTAGATTTGTACCCAATGAAATGCAAATGATTTCCTTAAAGGACGAGAAATAAACGAACGCTCGTGGGCATGCTCTCTAGGATATTAAGCAGTTGTGAGTGTAAACTAACAATCCTACTCTAGCATTTTTTTCAGTGTCTAGAAATATTCTTTTGAACGCTCTCTGGACCAGTCTTATCATATTTATAAATGAATTAATTGACATATATCTGTTCCATATTTATATGAGAATCGTGCCTTTTTACTTTATTGAAAATTACATGAGAATTTACAATGTGCTGGGTGTTTTTCATGAATTTTCATTTAATTCCTCAAATTATTAGGGACCCCTGCCACGAGTCCCTAATTTCCTGCAAGATTTTATGAAAAGAAAGAGCAATAGACACATAGCAGCACCACAGGGATCTGGGATGGCCAGTTGTTCATGGGAACAAAGGCAATGACGCAACCAGACTCTCAGTATTTACTGATCACCTTTGCACAAAGCATTGCTGCAAAAGGAACACAAAACAGCCAGATTCAGGTTGTGGTTAAAGAATAACCTGTTATGTAGTCAGTTCTCAGAAGGAATATTCCCTGGAGTCAGACAGGCCTCAGAAGAGACATATCTCATGTCTTAGGCCCACAGTCTCACAGCCCACTTCTCTGGGCTCAACTGTGGCCATTGGCAGTGGGCGATGCTAGCCCAGTGTGCCATCTGCTTGCCTCCATGAAGACACATACACAGCCTTGGCCACACTCATTATTCAAACCAAAAGTCAGTTTGGGGAAGTCACCACCATACAGCCTGCACTGCTCACCGGTTAGCACATTCAGTTTGTGTCAGGGAGAGGGAGATGTGGTGGTCCTCCCCAAAACAAATATCCTATGGAGTAGTATTATGAGTTCTACTGCAAGGTTGTTCCTGATTCATATTGCTAGAAAGTCTATACGGTGGCAGAGATGGACTTTAAACCCAGCTGTCTCTGATCTGGAGCCTGATCTGAAAGACCCTTTTACTGGAACTTTAAGGAGTATGCTATCCACTGGGAGTGGGCCAAAGACCAAAGAGTACCTATGAATGTCCATGATCACGGTGTGACTTCTTACAATGGGTTTATATACAAGTTAGCTTACTATTGTTCATTCACATATTGTTCCAATATATATGTATTTGTTGGTTGGAGAAACATAGACAATTGGTGGGAAAAGAAAAATCAGGCAAAGATCTTATTCCTAAG
Source organism: Dinomys branickii (assembly GCA_004027595.1). Lineage (NCBI taxonomy): Eukaryota > Metazoa > Chordata > Mammalia > Rodentia > Dinomyidae > Dinomys > Dinomys branickii. Next base: position 12,513 of record PVLD010013440.1, on the reverse strand, counting down.
GAAGTTGGAGTCATGACAAAAACTCACTAAAAATAAAAATAGAAGTGTAAAATATTACTTATAATCTCGGTTAATTCCTGCAATGAATATTAAATGTTAAATGCTTAGTGGATATTAGGCATTGTGCTGGATAATGGAGATAAGCAGCAAATAAAATAGTAATGGTCTATATTTTCATGGTGTTTCTATTGCACCAAATATAGAAATATTAAACTAGTCATTATAGGGGTGTTGAGTGTTTTAAAGATATTAATATTATTTTCTACAAACATGCAACCTGGAATCCAAGTTATAGGTATTTTCTTTGTACTCTTCTGAATTTTCAAAATGCCAATCATTGTGTAAACATTATCTTTACAATCAAATAAATATGTTACCGTTTCTTTAAACAACACAAGTTTAAAGGAGATGTAAGGGTCCAGAGGAAGAAAGAATTGCTTCCACTAGGGGTGTTAAAGGGGAACTATATCATCTAGTGGTATTTGAAATGGGCTATGATCTCAGAATTGTGTTGTAAATCTCTTCCAGCACAAAATTTTCAGTAATATGTTATGTCAATGTAAACCAGCTTCCCAACTGGAGGAAACTAATTTCCTTTTCCTTAGGAAAAGGAAGTTAGGAGTAGTTTCCTCCTCCTTCTTTTGACTTACATACAGTGGAGTGGCTATGTAGAATGGCTGACACTAAACCCATCCATAATACTCACTGTCATCTAGGTGCTTCCCAATCTCTCCCCAGAAGTTGCAGCCACATAACACAATTTCATCCATTTCAGATGCAACAGAAATTCTTTGGGAGTGGGGCTGCATTCTAGGAAAGCTCTTCACTGTTAAAACAGTGCCTTGAGAGGACACATGGTATATGAACATGGAGGACAGCCAAAAAGTTGCCAGCCATTTTCCACCATGAGAAAGATGTCAGCAGAAAAGAGGACACTAACATTGCCGAATCATTACCAATGTCAATCATGGCTTGTCTCCACATGTTTTATAGTGCAAGAGGGAAGAACATTTGTTTCTTTTAATCTGTGTAGACTGTATGTTCTCTGTCAATGGAGCCATTTTTACAGGAAACAATGAATTTTCCAGGAGAGAAACCAGAAAGAAAATTATTCAGAGAGAGAAAAAGCAATCAGTATGAATGTTAAGCAGCTGATAAGTATAAAAACACAGCACAGAAAGTTATTGTGGAACCCTGTTACGATTTATGTCTAGATGTCCTCATGCAGTCGAGAATTTGTGATTGATTCATGGTCCACTGCTGGCATTATGTGTATGAGTGCTGCACTCTCCCTGGGGTGGATAGCCTGCATATAGTATAAGAGAGGGAAAGAGGCTTGGTCTCTCTTCTCTTTTTTCATCTTTGCTTTTGCTGTCTTCCACAGCCATGGACTGTTATCATCTGCCATGTGCCACCCTGCCTTGGAGCCAGCTGATTATGGACTGACACGTCCACAAACTGTAAGCTAAACAAACCTCTCCCTCTTCCATTTGGGCAGTAGGTATTTTGTCTCAGCAACGAAAGAAACGTAACCAACACAAACACTTCATACCTTGATAGATACACAACTGACAGCAGATTGCCTTATGAGGGTAAATCTGGACCTACTAGGAATAGTTGGTCTAAAACTAAAAATTTTGTGTATTAAAAATTCTAAAAACAGGAGAGATGTGAACTCTCTGACACAGGATTTTAATAACTGGGCACATTAAAGAAATGTTTAATGGTATTTTTAAAAACTGAAGCATATAAAATATGCATGAAAATGATTGCAATGACTTCCAGTTATGTAACCAGCTCAAACTGTTGACTTGTCAATTGACTTGCTGAAAACAGTCTAAAATACTGGATAAACATAAAAATTTCTTAAAATCATGAACATTTAAAGGACCAAATTCTGAGGGTAAGAACTCAGACAATGCCCAATAGATCATTGAGGCAGCTTGTATTCTGACACTCCCAATACTGTGGGAGCCCAAGGCCCATACTTTCTGTTAAAGGGTGACTCTAAAGTAAAACCCACTTAGCTCCCACTCCCAGGTGAGTGCAAGACAGATTTCCTTGTCACTCTATACAGCAGTGAGGGGAATGTTTTAAGCTTCTGAGAAACAGAACATTTCAGTCAGGACTCACATATATTTTTTATGTATTCTTTTTTAAATTTTATTTGATTAGTACATGTGTGTGGTACATAATGTTTATATTCCCTATAGAAAGTTGATGCGTGTCCATAACACATCATAATTCCTTTATTTATCCTCTTCCCCTTCTTTCTCCCCCCACTTCCTGCGTCTCAAGTCTCTTCTCATTTTTGTACCTGTTTGCAGTACGTGTTTACGTTCTTTGTGTGGAATAGGCACGTGTACCTAACATATCTTAATTCTTTTCTCAGTCCCTTTCCCTCATCTCCTGCCTCATCCCATCTCTTGATCTCCTTCTCTTTTGAGAAAGCCTTATCTCCCTACTTCCTATTATCTTTTAGTTTGTCCTCTATCTAATTTTGAGTTTCTCATATAAGACAAACCATGTGATATTTAAACGTGTGTATGTGAAATTTATTTCTCTTAACATTATGCTCTCAAGGAGCACCTATTTTCCTACAGGTGACTAAAGCTTATCTTTCTTTACAACAGAGTAGTACTCCCCTGTGCATAAACACAAAATTTGCTTCTTTATACATTCATCTGTTCAGTAAAGAACCATATAAAACTGGACATGCAGGCTGCTGCCTAAATTCAGCTATCATGAATTGTGCTGTTATAAATATAAGTATGCATGGATCCCTGCAAATGTTGTCTTTAAGCACTTCAGGAAAATATCTAGATAGGGAACCTCTGGGTCACATGGAATTTCTAGTTTCAGTTTTTTTGAGGAATCTCCACATTGAGTTCCATTATGTTTCACATTCCCACCATCAGTGTAGAAGAGTTCCTTTTCCTCTGTATTTTTAGATTCAAAATTTCATCAGTTGGGTGGCCCAAAAATCCCTTAAGTTTTAAATTTAGTGGAAAGTGATCTGGAAATGGTAGTGTCTTCAGGAAACTAGCAGAAGCAGATGCAAATATTCTGAAGTAAAGCACCTGCAATAAAGCTGGTCATATTTAGCCTACGCCACAGAAAAGTCCTGTACAAAATCTTCTATCACAAATGAGCAGCCTATAGTCAAAAATAAATACATATACCTAAAACTGAGTAATGGCTGAGACATGGCACACAATACGGAGCAAAAAGAGGCCCCATGTGAACTGAATGCATTAGAATTACAGCCCATGTACTATGAGAAAATATTTAAACTATCTACAGATAGTGAAAGAAATAAAGGAAAATGTTAAAAAATAAGGCAGAAATAGTGTACCAGATTTTAACTATTAAGTAGACATACAAGATACAAAAAACACAGTAATTGTGATTAATAATTGAATAATTAGATATCACCTGGCTGCTCAGAGAATCCAAGACAAAAAAGAGGTCAGAATAAAATGGCTGGATGCAAATTAGCCCAATAGAATAAGGTCAAATACATAAAAGGACAACATATTTGGAGACCAGAGCACACATTAAACCAGATTTCCAAAAGAAAAAGTAAGGGTCAACCAGGTAGAAGCAGTATTTGAAATGGATGAGAGTTTTCTACAGTGATAGACACCAACCAATGGATTCAGAAAGTCCAATCCCTGCTAGAAAAAAGAAAAAATGAATTCTCTGTTCAAATATATGAGCTTGAAACTACACAACCCCAAAGACAAACAAAAAGCCATGAAGGCATCCAGGAAAAAAGAAGTTATTTCTAAAGGGAAAGAGTTAGAATGACAGCTAACTTTTTAGCAGTGACAAGCAAAACCAGAAGACAATGCAAAGATACATTCATATGCTAACCAAAAACTTAAAAAGTGAAAAGCTATGATTCCATACTGAGTAAGAATATCTTTGAAGGATTGTAAATACAACTGCAAAATCTGCAACAACCAAACGTTCACTGTAACAGACTATCATTAAACCAAATTTCAAAGACTCTTCTCCAAGAAGTGATTCCAGATGGAAAGTGAGATATGCAGAGAATGAGGAACATGGTAATGAGAATGTAAATATAAACAACTTTGACTATGTAGGACAATAATTATAATGCCACAAGAGGTATTGTAAAAAACAAAAATGCACTACAGCAATAAGATACAGTAAGAGACTGGATTTAAGGTATCCACTGTAAGGTCTTTGACCTGCCTAGGCAGGACATAAAAGAACTTACTTTAAACTTTAATTTAAAAACTCATGTTTCTTTCAACAGCCATGGTAACCACAAAAAGATTAGAAACATTATTTATGGCTTCTAACCTAGCCAAAGGGAACATAGCCTGTTTTTCTTAAAATAAGTTGACAGCGAAAGTAAAAAGAGAGAAAGTAAAAGAGACATGGGGCAAATACAAAACTAAAACTAAAGATAATGTGTATAAACCCAAATATGGCAACAATTACATGAAATTAAATGGATTACATGGCTCAAGTAAATAGCAAAAGGGTCAGACTGGATTTCTTAAATGCCTCTAAGTGCTATTTACAAAGTATTTCTTAAAATGTGGAGATACCGAGAAAATGCAAGTAAAAACACAGTGTGACAAGGAAACACTCTTAAGTAGAAAGCTAGTGAAGCTGTTACAGTCAAAAACAGACATTAAGCCAAAGCTTTTCTCAATTCTGAAATATATAATATAGCCTCAGAACTAATTAATTAATAAATACATAATAGCTCTATTGATTAGTCACAGTTTTTTCCATTTCATGGTGTTTGCTCATTTGGTTGCCATAAGATAAAGGCAAAATATGATGCAACTAAAGCAATAAACAAGTTTCTAATCATAGTGAAATATTTCTAAACCATTCTATCCATTACTGGGACAGTAAGTAGGTAGAAATTAGTAAAGTTATACATGCACAGCAAGGAGTGTAGCTCAGTGGCGCATTTGTCTATCATTATGACGTCATAGGTTTGATTATCAGCACTACAGAGACAGAGATGGAGGGAGGAGGAAGAAAGGAAAGAAAGAAAGAAAAAGAAGAAAAGAAAGAGAAAGAGAAGGAAGGAAGGAAGGAAGGAAGGAAGGAAGGATGGAAGGGAGAAAATTTCAAAAAACAATTAAGAAAAATGAATTATTGGGCATATATTGGCTATTACAGAAAAGAACTATAGAACAATACATTCACTTTAAGTGTTTTTAAGCATCTATTCCACATCTGTAGAAGTTGAAATTGAATTTGCCCATTTTAGGCAGCATATATCATTGGGACATATATCACAACACTTTTCAAAGAAATGAAGTTATAGAGATTATGTTATCTGAAATTAAACTAAAATTCTAATTTAAAGAGATAAGTAGAAAAAATATATGGAAATTAAGATGCAAAGTCTAAGTAATGCATTTGAAAAAGAAATAAAGGAGGCTGTGGAGAAAAAAGTAGGAAGAAGAAAGTAGAGTATAAAGGAGAAAGGGAAAGAGAGAGGGAGGGAATTTTAAAATTTAGAAAAATATTTTGAATTAGGCAACAGCAAAAGTATAGGCTACAGCATGTAAGATACAGTTTAAATTAAAATTAGAAGGAAACTATAGCCTTAAATGGGTGTACTAAATAAGATGAAATATTGAAAATTAATAAGTTAACAAACACATGCAGTATTCTAAGAAGGTCTAACAGTTCATTTGTATTTTGGGAAGGCCTTAAGTAGTTTATTTTGATTGTCATACAATGATACGTTATTGGAATGAACCAAAACGTATTTATCTATTCTTTTTCAAGGAATGTTTGGGTTTTCCAAGTTGTCACTGTAATGTTGCTATAGACTATTACACATGTCTCCTGTGGTAGAGGGCCAATTTTCTTTTGGAAAAACATCTAAGAATAGAATTGATGAGCTGTATGGTGTGTGACTATTCAGATTACAAGATAATGCTGAATTATTTTCTGAAGAAGTTATACTAATTGAGGATCAAATAATAACTAACAAATATTCCACATCCTTCCCAACACTTGAGTTCTTGGACTTCTTAATATTTGCCACTAAAACATATGAAATTCAAATGTTCAATGCCATCTCGGTGTAGTTTTTAATTGCATCCCTCTATTACAAATGAGATTTAATGTCTCTTCAGGTGTTGATTAATCATACTCTTTTCCAGTTTGTGGTTTTTGTTCATTTTACTACTGAACTATTTATGCCTTTCTTGCAGTTTCCCTTATGCTTCTGATTATAGTCCTTGGAGGTTTACAACGTGTATTTTTTGTAAGCTATATATGAAGTAATAATTACCATTTTAAAGGTACAATTTAGTGACATTAAGTATTTCAGTGTTGTGCAACTATCACTGCTATTGATCTCCACAATTTTAAAAGCTATTTTGTATTAGCACATGTTTGTGATAAATAATGAACATACTCCTCATGGCAAGCTGGTGCCTACCCATACACGTCTTCATCCTGGTACTTCCCTTTGCCTTCTCCTCCAAAACTTTTTATAAACCCAAACAGAATATCTGTGTCACTAAACAACTCCTCATAGTCTCAACCCAAAATCTTGGTTAAACACTGTCCTCCTTTCTCTGTGATTTTGTTTGGCCTCAGAAACTCATGAGAGTAGAATCACACAGCATTTCTCGTGTGTGTCTGGATTATTTCACTTAGTGTAACTTTTTCAATGTTCGTCCATATTGTACAATAATATTCATTGCATACATATGCCACATTTTACTTATCCATTTATCTGTCCAAGGACAGCTGGGTTGTCTCCAATGTTAGCTATTGTAAGTCATCTCCAGCTTTAGCTATTGTAAGTAACAGTGTATGCACATTGTTACACAAATGTCTGCTTGAATCTGTGCTTTTTATAATATGTATTTATTACTTCATTTAAACTTTGTTATGAACAGTTATTAATCATTTAAAAATAATTCACTATCAAAGATCAAGAAAGCACTTCCTCTACCTTCTTCCTGCAGAAATACAAAATAATGCAATAGTGGCTCTGAGTATCCCTGTATTTTTATAAAGCTATAAACAATTAAATATCCTTTTAAATGGATACGTGTGTATAATCAAACAGTCTTTCAAAACATAAATAAAAATAAGATTCAATGCGGTGAAAACCTAGGAGTGAAGGATAAGACATGGGCATGGCTGGAGTGACGTAGAAAGAGGAGTGTTAGAAGGATTAGACAAGAAGAAACAGTGTTGTCATTATTCACAGACGGTAGAATCTTATGTGTAGATCATCTTTAAATTTAATTATTATAATTAGACCATTTTAAAGCTAATGGATGCAAAATCTTTAAGCAAAAACCTACTAGGTATTAATGTATCAGCACCAAAGGTAGAAACTGATATCTCAAAAAACATATCATTTAAGACGGCCCAAAAATGTGACATACACAGGAAAGTGTGCAAGACATTTACTGAAAAACTAAATTTTACTGCAAAACAATAAAGAGACCATAAATGAATTAAAAGATACACTATGTGCACAAGTTGGAAAAAAATCAGTATTTTAAAGATGTTAATTCTCAAAACAATCACATTCAAGATCCTAAAAGAAAAATTATTTGGTTGTATGTGTGTGTACACTCTCTGAATTTAAATATCATGGTAAATAGCATATGGAAATCCATATGACCCAGGAACAGACAAGATTTACCAGATATGAAAATGCCTTTTAAAGCTATAACACCTGGAGGATTAAACACTTAATTATGTATTAAGATATGAGAGCAGAAAATACAAACTAAATTCTATCTTCTTTCTACGTGCTCCTGAAAGTATTTTGATTTTTATTGCAGCATTATGCTGTTTCCTGTTCATTGAAAATGACTCACCAGGAAGTATTGATACAAGTCAACCTGAAAGGAAGTTTTGCTATGGGATTCTGTCCTTGAGTTTTAGATAGATAGTATTCCTAATAACAATAAAAATAAATACAAATTATCTTGGCATTATTTTCTTTAAATTTAATAATTATTTTCTTTGACAGTTTTGACAAATTTTTTTCTTTAAACTCGCATGTTTTTCATAAAATATTCCATAAGCATTATCATATTTAGTCTTCACAAAATACTTGAGAAATAGACAGGATATAATTTTGGGTGGAACAAGTTGGAATCCATTATTGCTTGAAGCCAACAGGATGTTGTGGCCTGAATTAGGTTTCAAAAATTAATTATACAAATACAAATGGAAGGGATTTAACTTAATAGCAAGTTTTAGATGGAGTTTAAAAATATCCTTAATATGGAAAGGGGTGGCATTAAATAGAATTAACAAAACCATTTGGGACTGTTTAATAGCAGAAAAGTACGGTTTTTGGGAGAAGCGATGGTAAACTGTGCTCCTCAGTGGCAAAGAAACACCAGGAGTGCCCTGTTCACTGCTAGGTACCACATCTCCAGGGATGTTAGTAATCTAAAGAACACATGCAGGAGGAAGATTAAGAGGGTCAGAACATTAAAACTGTCATGAAAGGGATGGTTGAGATTAGTCTGGAGTGTGAAAGCTCTCATCAAATAGTTTTTTAAACACAGTGGAACTAGAGAAGCAGAAATACTGAACATTGGCGCAAAGAAATAGGTATAGGGCCAAAAAAGTTAAAAGTATAGGAATGCAGATTTCTACCCAGTAGAACTCTGCTAATAATTCTAGGCATTAACTTTAACCTCATGGTTTGGTATTGTATAGCTTAAATATCAAGACAAGATGAGGGTTACTTTTTCTTATTTATTGAGATGTAACATTCTAGAACAAAGAGCTGAATCTTACATGAACAGTGCATCGAAATTCTATATATGTGAAGCCCTGCACAACGATAAAGCACACTTTTCAGCATGGCAAGAAGGAGGGGGGCTAGATTACAGTCCAGAGGAGACAAGTGTTAGGGAAGTGCAACAAGGTTATCGACGGGGGTCATTCGGAAGGTTCTTATATAAGGGCAGCTCATGGGGAGTTGCATTAGACTCCCTGATCAAGGAGTCTGATACAGCAGCCCGAGGAGGACACATTTATACAGAGTCATGACAGGTGACGAACTTTTTGTCAGATGGGTAAAGCATAACCTCACCTTTCAAAAGGCAAGAGAGTGTGTAATGTTCTCAAGAAGTAGAAACAACTGTGAAGGGAACCGTGAATAAAAATTTAGGTAAGTCAGTCAGCCTGAAACGGCTTCCCTCTGGCTGACCTTGAGCAGACTATCACTTTCACACAACGCTGATAAAGCACAAGCCTGTTGACTGGAACAGAAATACAAGAGTGTGGTACTGTTCTCGCTATGCCCCAAAACAGTGGCTCTAAGACAGAGGCCCCCGTCTACCCCTGTCTACTCCCAGCCCAGAGCTGCTCCCCCGGTGCCCTGTACCTTCCTGCACCTTGTGATGCCTGGGCTTCCCAGCTGCTTGCTTCACAAATTTTTCTCTCGGGATTTTATGTTCTAAGGCAGAAGACTTCTTTAGGAATGAGAAGAAAAATGAAAAAGAGATTTATGGAATAAAAATTACTAAATTCGATCCCAGGCTAAAAAACTGTTCATCAAATTACCATTAATTATAACTATGAAAATAATGTCCTTATTAATCAGAAGTAATTACTGTAAAGTAAAAGCTTCAGAAATCATGTCTGTACCCTCTTCCATTGTAGCTGCACTTTCAGCGGCATGCTTGAATTATACATTTCGGTACCTTCCCACAACCGACTGAAAGTTCATCCTGAGCCAGGTGTTATTCTAAAACCTTTATATCCATTTACTTGTGTCATTGTTACAGCAACTTATAGGTAACTGCTGTTATAATTACTAGCAGGTGAGAAAACCAGGGCACAGATAGGATCGCAAACTGCCAAGGGTCACATATCCAGGAAGACCCAAATATGCGTCTTCAAGTGGTCAAGCCCCGCAAGAGTATTTGTCAGTGAATAGAATAAAAAGTTGCACTTGCAGGAAATACCAGCGTCTCTTATATGTGTCACTGAGGCCATTCGTGGGCCACTTACGGAACCTCATGTGTCTCTGGCTTCTTCATTTGTTTTTGCCTACGGATCATGAAAGCCTCTGTACAATGCAAAAGTCTAGATTCCCTTTTTAAATTTACTTCTTAAAATGGAAGAACTAAGTAACTGTATACTTCAAAACATCTAGTTGAGAGGGTTTTGAAGTTCCCAACACAAACAAATGTTTCAGGTGATGAATATGCTGTTTATAATCTGGTCATTACACATACATGTACTCAAATACGAAATAGCACCAGTTTGGCAAGATGAGAAAGATGGATTATTCTAATGCTGGGAGCAATCTTAGAGTGAAGTTGGTCACAGAATTTCTAACTTTGTCTTCTTGAATCCTTTTTCCACTTCATCTTCAACCACAACCGTACACCTCATCCAAGCCCAGGTACCCAGTGTTCTTGATTTCTTCTCTCTTTGCTGTCACCTAAAGGAAGCATTCTTCCACTGCCCACCTAACTCTAACGTGCTTCTGCAAGGCCGTGCCAACTAATCTGTAAACTGCCCTGCATGTGAACTAGCGAGCAAGTAGCTTCTTACTTCATTGCTGTAATGTAATAAAATACTAGCTTTGGTGTCAGAAGATGCCATTGTCTGCCAGCTCTTTGGCCCCAAGCAAATTGTGTGATTTCTCTGAGCTTTAGCTCCTCGCTGCTAATAGGGAAACAATAGCAGTCCTCAGAATTATAAGGAACTTTGTAAATTACAAAGTACTGGAGAAATATATAAAATTATTAATGTGTTAGTCAAGAACTCTTTAAGGTGGTCTTATTTCTGGAGATGATGCCTGAAACTACAAAATAATTTTTATGATAAAAAGTAGGTAATATAAGTCACTGATGTAGGAGTTAAAATAAGGGCTGAGATGATCTTTCTGTGCTCTGCAAAATATAACAAAAATAGGTGTTCCTTACTCCTGTATAACTCTAGCTAGTACTCTGTTACACAATTAGAATTATATATATATATATATATATATATATATATGAATTATAAAATAGTTCTATATATTATATATGTAATGGCATATATGTGTGTGTGTGTGTGTGTGTGTGTGTATGTATGTATCTGCTATTGTGAACATTTATCCTCCAATCCATTAGCAAACACAGAGTTGTTGAAATTCTGAGAGAAATCAGAGGGTAGATATTAGTGTTTGCTTTGTTTTTTTACTGTTCTACTCAGCCCCCAGAAGAGTAAACTCTTCTAGACAGGAATCCTCAGGAACACCAACCCTCCAGTAGTTCTAAAGACTACAAACAAAATGTCTTAATTTGGTACAAACCTCAGATTACCACTGGAAGGCTGGTCATGTTTTTAAAAATATTCTACCTTTCTAAAGTATAATTAACTATTGTTTACTTAAGCATGAGTCATTACATTTGGTCATATACCATCTCTAAATTTAGTGATATAAATTTATATTTCTGAATATTAATTGCATATTATAATCCACAGTTCTTGTCCACACAAATTAAAGCAAATTGCACTTCACAAAATTGCTGTACTAAAACGAAAACAGAAATGGCCATGGATTTCATAAAACAAACACAATATTCCTAAAATAATTCCAGACTTGTCACCTTAAAAATATCCAGTTGTTTCTCAAAAGTGTATAGTACTAAATAAAGATATTTTCATCCCACATTATAGAACACCAATTTTATAGTTAACAAATTCCTTTTGATATTTTCTACATTTATTTTAGAAAAGTTGGCTCTTATTTTCTCTTTTGAAAAAAGTGCATAATGTATGAAAAAGAGTGTTAAAACACATATAGATATATGAATTTAATTTGTACAGAATTATATGCCACTGATATGATTTATTACTTAATAATTACAAAATTGAGGGGAGGGGGAAGATGGCGACCGGGTGAGCAGCAAGGGAGCGAACCTCCTTAATAAACACCACCAGCTCGAGACAGACTTGGTGAGCGTGAATGCCGGGACCTTGGCTGGGAAGTTTAAACTGGGCGTATTTCTCTGAGATGCCGGGGGAGATGTGGTAGGGCGGACCAGGCTGCCGGGGCGAGACGTGGGAAAGTTCCAGACTCTGGGAGCCGGGGACGATCCCCGCGGGGAAGAAGCGGGGATCGGTCCAGGCGCAGTGGGAGCGCGGCCGCCAAGGGCCCTCCCGCCTCCCGAGCCGGGGCAACCCCCCGGCGACTCCCGACAGAGATCGGCTTGCTAGCGGCGGAGACGCCCGGCAATCCCACGTTTCGCGCGTGTCGGGCGAGCCGCGTGGAGGGCCCCAAACGCCGCCGGGAGCGGAAAAATTTGCTGGGCCCTAGCGCCCTGAGAGCACGGACTCCTCGATTCCTCCCGCCTCCCGAGCCGGCGCAGCCCCCCGGCGACTCCCGACAGAGATCGGCTTGGTGGCGGCGGAGACGCCCGGCGGTCCCACGTTTCGCGCGTGTCGGGCGAGCCGCGCGGAGGGCCCCAAAAGCCGCCGGAAGAGGAGAGAGGGATTTGCTGGGTCCTAGCGCCC